>OU015498.1:149718781-149903781 GCA_907164885.2 Dolomedes plantarius | reverse complement strand
AATTTCTCAAATACGATTACCTTTCTTGGTTTCAAATATTCTGTAGAGATTTTAGAAGGAAATAATTCCGTTTGCATGTATATGCCATATTTAAATTGCTGCAAATAATATATTTTATAATGCAAACCTTGTGTCTTGTACTTCTAACAAAAATATTATTAATGAAAGTTTTATAAATACCGAAGATAAGTTATTACAAAAACATTTCTATGCACAAGACTGAAAAACAAATATTCTAGTAGAACTGTTGGTTCGGCAGGCATATAAATCACTGAAGATGTTATAAATTTTGAATTTAAAATTTTATGACAACAAAATTTCAAATTATTTGATAATAGTTACACAATATTTATTTTATTTATTAAAGACAAGTGTTTAATGGTTAAAACGGATATTGGTTATTATATAAATACGCATTTAAGGAAAAAAATCATTTAGTAATGTGTGTAGCTAAAGATAAAAAAATTTATACGCTTGACCCCCTGCATTGAAATCACCGACTGGAAATTTAGTGCCGCTTCGGGGAGTGTTAATATGCTTCTCAGAATATGCCAGTGTTGAATGACACTCATTCGACTTATTTCAAATTCATCGCACATTCACGCAGCATAAATCTGTTAACTTCAGAAAAAATAAAATAAAAACTTCGGAAAAATTACTCATAAAAGACTCCGAGACTTCAGAAAAAAAAAACTGTTTATTGTCTAAACATAAAAATCGCCAAAATTGTCAATAAACACGTTTAGAAGCAAAAGTCGTTTTATAAGTCAATACAGTTATCCTATAACACGCCCTTAAATTACACTTCCAGAAAATGTATTACAATTCATTACAATTTTATTGCAATTTACAATTTATTGTTTTTATAATATTCTCACTCTCTTGAATATGACATATTGAAATTGAAGCAGATATTCTCGGAGATGTGTAGCATAAATTCAACATCAATGTGACCGAAACCATGATTCGAGTCTATTTGAATCGGCAGTTTGATGAAGGGAACGAATCCAAAAACTGTTTTTGTGGGAAATTAAAAAAAAATTTGAAAAACTGTTTTATTTATTGTTTTTTCTACACTAAACTTTTATAAAAGATGCTTTACTTTCACCCTCTATTCCAGTGCCTTTTACAATTTACAAGGAGCGTCTATATGTAACAGTACAGCGCCAAAAAAAGAAAAAAAGAATTTCAATTTTTTTGGCGCTTGTTCCCTTCTTCAAACTGCCGATTCATTTCCGATCGGTCATCATTTTTTAACTACTCCTAAGAATACGTACATTTAGATAAGTAAGTCGTTATACATGTACAGTACGCTCAGTCGTAAAATATTTTAAAAACAAAAACAAAAAACACTGGACCGGACAAATGAGAGACGGAAAAAATGATCTTATAGAGTTCAACATTCATGTTGTAAGAGGAAGCAATAACAAGTTGACATTTCCAGTCCAATTCAGGTCTGCCGTCATTTTAATTAATTCCAAAAATCCATATATTATGGAGATACAATGGAAGTCTTTATATTGGAAAATTAAGCATTTCTCTGATATGTTGAAAATGCTGCATTTTGAAACGAGAAACAACCAATTAAAGGATGTTCTCATAATTTTTTTTATGATTCTGTTTTTCTGTAAAGAAGGTTCCTATTTCCAGTCCAATTCAGGTTTCTTAACTTTTGTAACCAAACAGAAGAATCACTCTATAGAATAACCTGTAAATATACAAAAAAACTACGTTATTTATTAGGAACGATAGTAGTGTAAATGAACTTAGAAATTCTGTTTAAAACAGAAACACCTGTCTAGATGTTAGGTAGTTTTAATGTTATATGTATTTTAAATGAATACATACTCGTACATACGCCAAAGTGAAAAGTACAAGCTTGGACTATTCCTACCACAAAGTTTTCTTATCTTCAAAAAGAAATAGCTTGCTCTAAAACACATCATGAAATCAATTTTTACAGAGTCTTGTCGAATGATAGTTATTGAAGTCGGGTGGTATTTGACTTTTTAAGTTTTTATTATTTTTTTCTTTTTGGTACATTCTGAAAATTCCTTGCATTTCCATAAAACAGCGTTGCGTAGATCTCCATAGTAACTACGCTGATTGTATAGGGAATACAGCATTACTATGATTTTCTGACTGTTGAATGACGTTATTTAAAGTGATTTATTACCGAAGCGTAGTGTGAAACTTTTCACTAAGAAGTAAAACTGACTTTTTATTTGAAAAATGTATATGTATCATTGATTCCCTCCCTAGACGTGAGTCAGGCATGTTGAAGGAATATATATATATATATATATATATATATATATATATAAGAACTTAAAATAAAATTTCTCTGTCTTTTTAAGGTATAGGTCCTCGAAAATACACTTTAAATAAGCGAATAAATTTCGTTAAAATAAAAGATTGAAAATAAAGGTAAAGGTTCCAAAAAAAATTTAAAAAAGAAAGAAGCAAATTATACTCTAGTAAGTATTGAGAAATGAAGCTTGATTTTCACGCTTCGTTTTGCTCTGCTTCATTTTTACTGATATTGTTAATGCATTTCTATGAAATTAGCCAATTTGTCTCATACATTTCTTTTAAAAAGAAAAGAGGCCGTCAGAAAAGTTAGTAAAAATTTTGATTTAAATAGTGCTAAATGGTTTAGGTTTTTTTATTCCTTTCGCAAGATTTTGGACCCCATTTGATGTCAAGATCTAATGTTTTGGATATTTACCATTTTGGGCTTACTAACTACAACTCTTGTTTAGAAAATACCTGGCTTGGTATATGTATTGTCCATCGTTCTAGACTTACCAATGTAGCTGATTTCATTTACATTCTTTACAGGGGCTCGAAGGTTGCCTTATTTGGATGTCAGATATGTACTGTCCGTCCGGCGCCCAGATCCAAACTAATAAATCGAATAGGTGCATAACCCTCGGCTGAGTTTGCAGGTATTGCTACGCAGCGACTGGTCTTCAGGTTCATAATACCGTATAGGCTAAACGCTGTAGTCGGTTAATATTTTGAATTACATTCTTTAGAGTCAGAATAAGGCAGAAATTTATACTGCACACTCGTGTTTTTTAGAGTAACATGCTTTTTACATTTTTGATTCTCTGACCATTTTTGTATTTTAGGATTAGAACTACGAAGAATTCACTGTTGACTGTAGAAAAAAAATTACGTTATTCCCTACGATTATAAACATGAAAGCGATGATTTATATCCTTTACTCACTAAATCGCTTTCTTCCAGGCGTCCATCAGCATTACCAGCATGATGAAAACGACATCACAGGGTGGCTACGGCCGTCCTTAGAGTATATCCCGATGACGTCTGCCTCTTAGTGGGGCTTCTGCAATTTTCTTTTCTAACGATCTTGAAAACATTCTCATTCCAGTCCCCCCATCCCAACTTTTGGCTTTCTTGGGTTCTAGTATTCATGGATTCGTGGTTAAGAAATTTAAACATTATTGGATTATTATGCATCCTGCAGATAATGGCAGCAAATTTTACACGGTTGATTTTTAAAAATTTTCTCCTGTCATGACTTTTATCAGCCCTGTTTAATTCATTAATGAATCATACCCTCGAAGATTGTAACACCATCAAAATTTTCTCTCGGGATGCGACCTTTAAATACAGCCTTATGCTATTTCATTCTTGCTATTTCCTTGTATTGACTGGAGAATATCAAATAGATATTCGCGTTTCCTTTCTTCGTATAATGTTTTGGATACGTTACTTCTCTTCAAACGGAATAATTGTTATAGATTTTTCATCGGGGCATGTTGAATCGACAGTATTCATCTCCCTTTTTGAAATAGTTGTTATTGTCGGTATGTAAGATCACCTGAAACGCTTTCGAAATATTTAACAATAGTTTATGAAATAAATTTTCACTGGAAAATTGTAACGTTTAAATCATTTATTCTCCTTTCAAACACTTTTTTTTTAGGCTTGAATTTTTTCTAAATTCTTCCGTTTCCGATATTGTTCGAATTGATTAAGATTCCTTTAATTTTTTTCCAGTTTACTTTCTTTGTTCCAAAATGGAATCGATTTTTCTCGATTTTTAAAGCTACTTCTTCACTCAGTTGTCTGCGATCCATTAAAATTTTTTTATCTATAGTTGCATTTTCCTTTGAAATTCAATGATTGAAAAAAAAAGGTTAGTTAGGAGAACATGATTCGTAGCCAACTCTGGCGATGTGACGCAAAATGTGTTTTCTAGTGAATTCCGTAACATAAAACGTGACATGAAAGAAAAATGTCCCGATAATTGACTGTCGACGGTCGAAAATTGAACCAAACTTGAAAATAATAGCACCTTAGGGCTAGTAATGTTGCATAATAAAAGTGTGAAATGCATGCTTTCTTCAGAAATGAATTAAAATATTTACTGTCATATATTTCTTTTTAATCGACCACAATGAGTTGCTCTATGCAGAGATGAGAAATCCGCAATGAATCATTGATTCATTCTACTCAGAAGTGAAGAAAACTTACATTGCTAAAATATATAACGAAATTTAGACTCAGTTTGAACGAAAAACCTATGCAAACGCAAGAAAACTTACCTTTTAACATCAAGTTTACAATGCGTAGAGAGCACTAAAACTTTTCGGCACTAACAAACAAAAAAAAATCACATACGAAATTTCTTTTTCGGCTCTCATATTGAATACACTTACAGGGTACGGAATTATACGATTACATTATCTGCATTTCGCTGCACTTTTTCAGGAATAAGTTATTCGTGCCGCGAAAGAAACTGCATTGTGGATTAGAACGCAATCCAATTGATATACAGTTTTCATATTTATTGCTCGATCTCATATAAATGGAAATTTGATTCCCGTTTTGCATAATATTTTAAGCAATGGAAAAACTGTTCCATATTTCCCAAAAGTTTTAGGAAATATTTGGCCAAGATGGGAGACATGAATAATGCAAGGGATAGAAAATAAAGTAATGCGCTAAATAAATGAACTCTTTTCTTATATCTATCATTATTTGGTTTTCATGTCGTGAAATCATGGCGCGGTGCTCTTAGTAAGAAAATTTCGAAGTATGTATATATGTAATAACTAGCTGAAAACCGTACTTTGCTACGGAGTACATTAAATACAATGGTCAATGTCTACAATTAATGGCAAAAATATGTATAAATATATTTATAATAAATACAACGATCAATGTGTGAAATTGATGTAAAAAAATAAAAAAATATATTTATAAAAAAAATCGTAACGGATATTTTTATAGACAAAATAATGTAGAAGAAAATATTCAAATTAAATCTAATAGGACATACTAAAGAATATAGTACAGTTAAAATAGTACAGTTTGAGAAACATATCTTTTTCTGTATTTTAATATTCTTTTGGATAATGTCGAATCGTCTGCCGCATTAGCAAGAAAAGAAAAATATTGTTTTTGTCTATTTAGATGTTATGCACGTGACGATAAATTTATTTAAAGTACCAGAAAAAGAAATCACGTGATCAGCATTTAATAAATTAAATTCTAAAAATTAATCTTTAAAAATTCAACAGAAATCAGAAAAAGGACATTAAGATTCGAAAAATATTTCATTTTAAAGGACTTTTTATGATCTTTCTCGAGATATAAATTTTATAACCCACAAATAATTGTTTTAAATGCAAACTTAAAAAAAGTTACTAAAACAGCTTAAAAATTTAATTTACAAAAATCTAAGAAGAATTTTTCAAAATTCTTTCTTAGTGCACCCCTACACTATAAGAATAATCGCTATGCAAAATTTCAGCACTTTAGGTCCAGCGGTTTGGTCGGTGCGTTGTATGTCAGTCAGTGAGTCAGTCAGTTACGGAACTGTTTTATATATATAGACAAAGGCCCACCAATATTGATTATCCTATAATAATAACATCACACCAGTTTAATTCTATTCCATTGATTCGCTGCATTCGATCTTGTCTTTCCCGTTATATAACTAACTCCCACGTTTTTTTTCTGTATGTGTCTGGCTGTTGCCTGGGCATACGACACCACAGGGGGTCACATGGTAAAAAATAAACTAATTTTCCATCGTGTACAGGTGTGAGTTCGAACTGTGGATAATGGATCATGGATTGAGACGGGCACTATTATCCCTTCTCACTGTTTGTAAATATGTAAATGGCATCTACTCTTATATATTTCGTATAATATGTTTAACTATTAGATACCCATAGGCCCATTGTACACACGGCGTTTTTATCCGTGGCGGAAAACATCCGTCGAAACAGTAGTCAAAACATCCGCCGGCGCACAGTGGCACACGACAGCTGCACAAGCTACCGTCGGCGGAAAATTTACCGATCGTTTTTTTCCGCCCAGTGTTCAAGCTCCAATTGACTTCTGTGGTCTACTGTTAGAACTACGTCCGACGGATTTTTTCAGCCACGGATAAAAACGCCATGAGTGCAACGGGCCATAATGTTTTTAAAGTAACAAGAGTATTATTCCGTTAAATTGAATTATTTGATTTGGATTTGATATTGCACATGGCCTGACTACCAAGCCTAATGCCCGTTCTTCTATTTCCCGAATACTGCTCAAGTGTGGACCAGTAGATTCAATATATATATATATATATATATATATATATATGTGCGTGTGTGTAGTTTCACTTCTATAGCTATTTTATTCAATACCTTTTCAAACTTCAAGAGAGTGGTGCTAGTAAAGATATTGAAATCATATGTGACGTTTCAAATAGTAATAGCAGAGGTGTCTGGGAGTGAAATGCGAAAGGGCCGAATTTTTTGTTTATTTGGCATAAATGTCTCGATGTATATATAAATATATATTTATACAGTGGCGCACCCAGGGCATTTTCTTGGGCGGGGGGGAGATGAACGGATAGAAATATTTCTAATGCACGGGGGAGGCCGAAATGAACGGATAAAAATATTTATAATGCAAAATCAATACTCATAAAGCAATTTTTATGTCTTTTGGAGGGGGGCAGGGGCCCCTTGCCCCCCCTGAGTGCGCCACTGTATTTATATATATTCCCACAAGAATCCTAAACACTAGATGTCTGAAAGTCGAATCTATGAAATATTAAATGCGAATGAATATTTTGTGTTTGGATACCAATTCTAACCCTTGCCATTTTTTCTTTAATTAACATGCAATTGTTAATTAAAGAAGGGAATCGAAAAGGAATCAAAATGAGAAATATTTCTCCCAGGTAGTGATCGTTAAATCACACTTCTGTGTCATGATGTCGCTTGTAAATGTACTAGGCCATTATTGATTTTCTGGAATACTACAGTTTTCAATATTAATATTTCATAACTAATATTTTATAATTGTAATTTATTTTCCCATGTATTGGGAAACAACTTAAAATAGAGAAAATACAATAGCGTACAAATATAACACGCCAACAAATAAACAACTAACAATCAAACGGGGAAATTAAATGTAAATTAAGTACATTTCTTTTTAAAAGTATTTGCGAAACAATGAAATTTAGTTTACTTCAAATCATAACTTGCAAATGCCTGTCAGAAACATCTTTTGTAACAGCGAAGTTTAGTCTTTTCGATTCAAACTTCAGTTTAATTTGGTTCCACGTGTGAAATCCGAAGTCCATATGCAGGTTTATAAATTAGCTTTTGATTGTATTTCTCAAAGTTTTAAAGCTTAGGAATGATTTCTAGAATATTCCAGATTCATTTAACAAAAGCAATGGAAAGGGCGAAACAATAGCTTCAGTTTTGTAAGAGTGCTTTTTTGAAATTCACGCTTTCTCATTATTGAAGGAAACTTCTTTTTATAAAAGTAAAATCAGATGTTTAGAAGTGAAATATTCATATTTTTGACAAAAAATTAATTGTATGTAAAAAAATAACTGACTTAAACCTACTGAATTATATCTGAAATTACTAGTAACAGTGTTTTAAAATGCATTTTTTTTCTTATATATATTATAAAACTCACTGTCAGATACTTTTACAAAAATTTCCATGTATGTATGTATGTATATGTACACATCCCTACACGTATATATATATATATATATATATATATATATATATATATATATATATATATATATATACACAGGGTGAATCTGAAAAAGTGGGCAACACTTTACGGGGTGATAGAACGCTGCTATACGAGCAATATTCGTCATGGAATGTCTAGTCGGAATGCAAGGGGTGAGAAGTTAAAAGGTAGTTTTCGACTGCCACATTTAAAGAATTAACAAAATAATGAGAGAAGATACTTCAAAAAACATTTTATTACCAGGAATTTAATTGATGTACATGCTCAAAGAAATTGCTCATATATACATATTATATATATATATATATATATATATATATATATATATATATATATATATATACCGGGTGGCCATAATTAAACTGACAGTGCTCACAGTGTTTTGTAGCGCGATCTATTTGCGAGAATGACGCCACATTTTGTAGGAAGATTAAACAAGACGGGGGACGAAGGATTCCGCGAAAAAATAAATTAGTTCCAAAAGTCACCGCTAGGGGAATATTTGGCGCTGTGTAATAGAATCTAGAGTGTTAACAAATGCAAATTAATACGGAATAAAATTACCTTTTATTATGCACATTTTCTTATTTAGTTCAAGTGCAATATGGCAACACTTTTAAAAAAGCGTAAAATCTACATAAACACCGATAAAGTCTCGTGATCTGCAATATCACGTACGCTGAGCAGAAGAAGAAGTTTTTTATTCAAATTTCACGTTACATCCATTGGCACAGTGCCAGCTACTTGGGTTTTAAAAGGCAATGTGTTACGTTTCGAATCAATCGGATTGAAAGTTTATGTGCAATGTCTCCTTCTTTAGTCAAGCGTGCGTTACTGGTCAAATTCTTTTACCTCAACCAGTGCAACGCGTCAGCCGCTCTTCGTGCTTTTAGAACGCACAAAAAATGCGTAAAGGTAACGGTCCTGTGTCAGTTAATGGGCTAAAAGCAATGGTTGCGACGTTTGAGAAAACAGGTTCTCTGAAGGTTCAGTCAGGCAGAGGACGAAAACCTGTACCACAGGATACAATCGAAGCAGTTGCCACGGCGATTGTCGACAGATGACCAGACAATATTCCTGCCACCTCTAGCGCTCGTGGATTAGCTCGGAATATGGATATGCCTTACAGTACGGTATGGAAAATCTTACGAAAGATTATCAACTTCTATCCGTACAAGATCAGCCGTGTACAGGAGTTACTGTACCCCGACCATGATAAGCGATTGACTTTTGCTCTCACCTTTCTTGCCAGAATGGAGGTGGATGATGCTTGGCCGTGGAAAATCTTATGGGGAGACGACGCCCACTTTTACCTGCATGGAACTGTGAACACCCAGAACTGCCGAATTTGGGATGACAAATCACCACATGCAGTCACAGAAATTCCCTTACATTCACCAAAGGTAACTGTTTGGTGTGGGTTCACAGCGGAATTTATCGTAGGTCCATTCTTCTATGAGAACATTACCCCGACAGGACCGAAAACCTGTTCTTTTACCGGAGAGAAATATCGCCACATGTTGAACAGCTTTGTCATTCCGGCACTTCAGCAAAAACAATGCGTGGGGGAAATCATTTTCATGCAAGATGGAGCCCCTCCACACGTTGCTGTACGGGTGCAACAGCTGCTACGACAGAAATTCACAACAGAAAGAGTCATTAGCCGCTACTTTCCAACTGCATGGCCACCTCGGTCGCCTGATCTTACCCCATGCGACTTCTGGCTATGGGGTTACCTTAAGTCCAAGGTCTATCAAGGAGTGGTCCAGGACCTGGCTACGTTGAAGGATAAAATATCACGGACTGTACGGGAGATAACTGCAGACATGTTACTTTCTGCTGTTGTGCATACTGTGCACAGAATGCAATATGTGGTCCACAACAACGGCAGCGACATTGAACCTCATTTGAATGCAAAATAAAAGGTAATTTCCGTATTGATTTGCATTTGTTAACACTCTATTTTCTATTACACAGCGCCAAATATTCCCCTAGCGGTGACTTTTGGAACTAATTTATTTTTCGCGGAATCTTTCGTCCCCCGTCTTGTTTAATCTTCCTACAAAATGTGGCGTCATTCTCGCAAATAGATCGCGCTACAGAACACTGTGAGCACTGTCAGTTTAATTATGGCCACCCGGTATATATATATATATATATATATATATATACACTGCTGGCCGCTGTAAATGCAATACCCTGAATGAAACATGCAAATAACATGAAATTTACAACAACCATTAGCGGAGGTGAGATATGCAAATGATTAGAATTTCAGCGGAGGAACACATCACGCGCCCCTGTGGCGGCACTTCAAAGCGCTATTTAAGGTTTGGAGATTTCGACGATTTCAAGTTCGGCAATTGTGTTTTTCTTGTTTTTTCAAAAAAACGATCAATTATGCCTCGTCGAAAACAGCGATCATCTTTTGATCAAGTATCCGAGTTCGACAGAGGAAGGATAGTGGCCTACCGAGATTGTGGATTATCTTTCAGGGAAATCGGTAGGCGTGTTGGACGAAAAAAAAACAACTGTAATGCGGATATGTGATCGTTGGATGCAGGAGGGTACGACGGACCGGCGTGTTCGATCGCATCCACCTCAGCGCACCCCTTCACGTGATGACAGGCAAATTGTGCGCATGGCAGTGACGGATCGCTCAGTCACATCACGAACCATAGCACAACACATGCAGTCTGTAATGCATCATCCAGTGTCTGCGCGTACCATTCGACGCCGTTTACAGCAGAGTGGTCTGTCCGCAAGACGTCCATTGCTTTGTCTACCCTTGACGCAGAACCACAGACGTCTCCGCCGTCAATGGTGCGATGACAGAAGGATGTGGACGGCAGAATGGAATGAAATTGTCTTTACTGACGAGTCATGCTTCTGTCTGCAACACCACAATGGTCGCATTCGACTCTGGAGTCACCGTGAAGAGAGGATGCTGAACAGCTGCGTTATGCACCGCCACACTGGTCCTGCACCGGGTATTATGGTATGGGGCGGTATTGGATATCACTCTCGCACACCTCTAGTACGCATTGCCGGTACTTTAAACAGCCAGCGCTACATCTCCGATGTGTTGGAGACAGTTGTCCTTCCTTACATTCAGGGCTTGCCCACAGCCATATTTCAACAGGATAATGCGCGACCACACGTGGCACGCATTGTCCAACGGTTCTTCATCAATCGCCAGATTGAATTGCTTCCCTGGGCGCCTCGCTCTCCGGATCTTTCGGCCCGCCGGATCCGCATCCGGATCCGGCCGCTAGAAAATATGTGGTCCATGGTTGCTCTACGATTGACCCATATTCCATCCCCAGCTCCCACAGCAGATCAACTTTGGCAACATGTGGAAGCTGCTTGGTCTGCTGTACCCCAAGGACAGCAGACCAAGGAGACTAAATAGAGTGAATGCACAATTAAAAAAGATGTACGCCCAGATCAAGAGAGACAAGTTTAATGAATTTATGCTGGTCTGGACTCAAGATCTTCCAATAGTAAATTATGGAAGCTGGTGAAGGGCATTAGTAAAGACCAGCCCCAATTGGAAAGGTGCAATACTATTCAATCTAAAGATGGCTTTTTGGCTCAGAATGATGAACAGGCAGCTAATACTTTAGGAGAGCATTACCAATTAACGAGTAGTCTGAAATTTTCTGGTAACGACAGGTATGTTAAAACTAGGGCAAGCAATGTTGTTCATGGCTGCCGTAGTAATCATCCTGAGGGCCCGGTTATTTTCAGCAAACCCTTCTCGGCTCTAAGCTTGACACTGCGATTTCGGGCTCGAATTTAAATACCTCGCCTGGGCCAGATGGTGTTCATGGCCAAATGATTTGTCATTTGGGTCCACATGGAAAACAGAGACTTTTAGACATCATAAATGACTCCTTGAGACTGGGTAGTCTTCCACGAGATTGGAAAAAAGCAGTTGTGGTCCCTATTAGAAAACTTGGCAAAGATATTACTTCTGCTGAGAGTTTTAGACCCATAGCCTTGACTTCCATTACATGTAAAATTATGGAGAAAATGATTTTAAAGAGACTTACGTTTTATCTAAAATCCCACAACCTTCTACCGATGGAACAATATGGTTTTAGAGAAGGCCACAACACAACTTACCAGGTGCTTTATTTTAGCCAAAGAGTCAGAGACGCTCATAACATGAAACCTACAAATCATACCATAGCTGCTTTTCTTGATCTTTCTAGGGCTTTTGACAGAGTTTGGACTCAGAAGCTGATTGCTAAATTGTATGATAATTTCGGTATACGAGGTAGAGCTCTGTCTTGGATTTATAATTTTTTGAGAGATAGACACATTAGGGTGAAGTTCAATGGTTCGACCTCAAATGGTTTTAAACTAACTCAAGGTGTTCCTCAGGGCTCGGTTTTGAGCCCTATCTTGTTCACACTTTTTACTGCAGGAATTGAAAAAGTCATTCCTGGGAACTGTGAAGTTGGACTATTTGCAGATGGCATTGTTCTCAGGAGTTCCGGCTCTGATATTGGAAAGATTGAGGAGACTGTGAATCTGGCTCTGGCTGACATGTGGTGCTTTGCTGTAGACCATAAATTATGTTTTAACCCCTAAAATTCTACCGTGGGTTTCTTTACAACTAATAGAAAATTATATAATTTTCGACCTAGAATCCTGTTACATTGTCAGCCCCTAGAAGTGGAGAAACACCCAAAATATTTGGACTTCATTTTGGATCCTGAGATTCTGGGTAATGGTCATCTGGATTATCTTACTCTGAGAGCTAGGAAACGCATTAATATCCTTAAATACATCTCGGGTCGTGATTGGGGTGCAGATGATAGTACCCTTAGAAACACATATGTTTCTCTTATTCGACCCATTTTGGAATACGGCTTTCCCATATTTTGTAGTGCTTCTGACTCAAACCTGCAGAGGCTTGAACGTGTACAACTCAGTGCTGCAAGGATCATCACAGGTCTTCGCAGTTCCTGCCCGAATGATATTGTACTTTATGAAGCTAATCTACAGCCTTTGAGACTTAGGAGAAATGCTTGTTTGGTGAAGTATTACAGTAAGCTCTCCAGTCTAGGCTTTCAGAACCGCACTTTGAAATTCCTGGGATCATGGAGCAGTAACCAGAGGCTCAAACGTGATAGTCCCTTTGGACAGGTTATCTCTGGCAACCTTTTCGCCAGCTCTATAGAGCATCACAGCTTATCACAGATTATCGACCCTTCTGAGGGTCTCGATGGGGTTCACTTTCATGTTAACCTTCTTGTCCGGGCTAGCAAACAAATGGAATTGTCGTGCTACCTGAAACAGTTAGCTCTCGAAAGAATTAATAATGTCAAGATGGACGCTGTTCAGTTGTATACGGACGGCAGTAAACTTGATGATGACAGATCGGGCAGTGGCATTTACATTAAATTTCGGGATCAGGAGTTAAAGATCAAGAGAAGAAATCCGGACTGCTGCTCGGTATTCCGAAGCGAGCTCATTGCAATTCTTGAAGGTCTGGACTCCATCATGTCGCTTCCACGGTTTAATGATATCTGGATCTTTTCGGATAGTAGAAGTGCCATTCAGCACCTGGCTGACTGGCATAGTGTCAGGGACAGTTGTCGCAGCGTAGGCGACAGTTTTGGAAAATTAAACAGGTGCAAAGTTGGGCACAAAGAATAGGAGGAGAAGATATATTCCAAACAGCGGATAAATGGTGTACAGATGCAGTTTACGATCTGTTTATGTCAAAAAGGGAGACGATAATTGACATGTAAAAGGGGAACGGTCGAAAAATTGATGGCAGGGAGCGGCGGCCAGCTGCAGTTAATGATGTGGACAGGCAGAAATAGGAAACGAAGGGGTCCGAAATGTGATGTTAGCGAAGGACGAGTTAAGAATTTACGAGCTTCAATGCGTTAGGAGGTCAGTAGGGGGTCCGAATAGAAGCGTGTGAATGTAGGGGCGTGAGAATTCTCCAGAAGGGTGCAACGACTGACGCCCCCTTCAATTTTGAGTGGAGGAGATAGTAATATAAAAAAAGAGTTGGAACCAATAAAGGGTATCCAGATTTACCCATTGGTCAGGAGGTGGCTACCAATGGAAACCCTCGAATTAAGTGGGGGAGTTAAGTAAAAGATAGAGATGGAGAGAAATATATCAGAGAGAAGAGAGAGAGAGATAGAGTTGAAAAGCAATGAGCAGATGAGTTTTAGAATCCGCTGAGGAGAAGTCGGAGTCAAGAAAGACGGAAAGGGCCGCAGACGAATAAAGAAGATAGAGGTGTAAGCCCTCAAGTGCCGATGAATATATGCCCGCCGATTGAAGGATCAACGAGCCGAAAGCCTACCGCGCCGACCCTAACTCAATGCGCACGCCTAATGACCCCAGGAGCGAAGTCGAGCTGACTACTAGCCGATAGCGTAGCCCTAGAAGGAGACAACTGCCCAGGAGCACAGACTCTGCCATGCCGTACCCCCTTCGCCGAGCGAGCGCCAGCTACCAAGAGGTTGTAGAGTACCGGAGCCCCGTATGCATAGAGGATTGCCACCAGCCACCCTGGCCCCGAGTGTAAAGTCCTTGTGTCGCAGATGACCGCCGCAAGCCTCTCATCGTCCCTCACGATTCTCCGAGCTGTGCAAGTAGCAGGTACGGGATTTTGTTTATTTGATGATCTTGTGCCGATGCTCAATTAGGTTAATAGGAGGATAGTAGCCGCGCGTAATATTGCATGTTGTCATAGATATATGTTACCGAATATTTGTGGTTTTGTATATATATTATTATATGTATTGTATTAACATGTTAAATGAATAGTGATAGAAAGGCAAGAACGAGTAATATTAATGGTGTAGGATAAGTGATAGGGTATATATATATATATATATATATATATATATATATATATGTGTTGTATTAACATGTTGAAGGATTAATGATAAGAAGTCGATAATGAGTAATGTGAACTGTATAAATAGTGTGTTGATAGTTAATAAATTGATTTGTGATCATACACCTGAGTAATCATTAATCCATTGGGACAAGCAATGTACTAACCACAATTAAATACTCAACAATAAGTATAATAATCAGCAACTCAAAGCTAATTTACGGTGACATAATTGGTGCAGTGACAAACAGGTGGAGGTTAAATAATGGAATTAATTAAATTGAGTATTGTAGAAATTTAATATGTAGATCAACTGATCTGAAAGTGATTACTCTGTGTGCGATCATGAATCAAATTAGAATTTTGTGTGAATGGTGATATATATCTATGGTCGCGTTAAAGAAAAGTGTGTTCAGGTTATTTTATAATAATGCAGTAGAAATTGCTGAAATAGTTAGAATACAACCAAAATTATACATTGTAATATGTTATATAAGAAGAAGTACGCAAATTAAAAATTGCAACGCGGCATTGTTAAGAGTGAGTAAGACAGAGTGGGAAGCGCACGATAAGAAATTTGCACGAATTAAAGGGAGTTATATACAGGAACAGTAAAATAATATTATTTGAGTAAGTTGGGTTTAAAAAAGTAATTTGCTAAAATGCCACGAAACGCGGAAGATTTAATGAACCAAGTTGCATTTCAAAAGATTATACAATTGCCAGGCCAGAAAATTGAAAATGTCTATAAACATATAAAAGGCGTAGTGTATCGATTTTTGGGGTCGGAAGTTGCGAAAACTTATGAAATAGACCAGATAATGCTAGATAAATTTATAAAATCAATACGACAGGAGATAGCAAAAGAATTAGTGACATTACGTCCACGAACTTTTCAGCAGGCAGTAGATTTTGCAACAGAAATTGAAGAAAATACGGCAATAATTAATAATATAACGGTTAGCATTAAAACAAAAGATGAAACAATGACAAGGGGATTAGAAGATATATATGCAACACTGCAGAAACAGAGAGATTTTGAAAACATTAGGCAAATCCCCGAACAAAATATTGAGCAATTGGCAGTACAAGTTGAAAAGGCGACTTTAGAATATTTTGGGATACAATTTAAAGGGGACGAAACTACAGAACAAGTCATGTTATTTAAATTTTTGCAAGCGGTCGATAAAGACATGGAAAAAGAGTTGCGAGAATTAAATGTACAGAAATTTCAAGATGCAGTGAATAGGGCAAAACAAATTGAACGCGTAAGAAGCGAGCAGGAATGCAAGGTCGAAATAGGATGTATAATAAGTAATGAGGACGCGACAAAAAGTCTAAATTGCACAGGTCAAAAGCAGGAGGAATTAAATTTAAATGAAGCGCAGAAGGATAAAACTAGGTGTGAACAGGAGAGGTCAGTAGCGCAAAAGGTAGAGATACAGGAGGACAATAATACAGAAGTTTGCATTTTATGCGAAATTAACGGACATTTAATTCAAAACTGCGATGAATTTAAACGAATAAAATTACATTTAAAAGAAAATAAACAGTTGCCTTTCTGTGTCGCTTGTGAGAATAAGGGTCATTTAATTAATGAGTGTGTAATTTTCCGAAAATTCAAACAGAATTACGAGGGTGACAGGAAACATAATAAACGAAGAGTAAAAGAAAAATGTGAGACGAATTGCAAAAAATCGAAACAGTCGAATACGGAGCAATTAGAGAAATCACACAGTACGATACGACAAAATTCAGTAAAGAACGAGCAACAATTGAATAATATTAACGCAATGTATGTCAACACACTACTCATAGCGGGTAAGAAAACTAAAGAGAGTAAGAATGATCAGAAAAGGGTGACAAACATTCGTGAGCAAGCAGCCGGATCAGGACAGTCGCAGAGTAAGGAATCAAATACACGAAATTCACGCAAGAGTAATATACGCTATCAACGGCGAGAAAGAAATATTCAATTTATCGTAGGAGAAATTGTAAGTTTGCGACGATTAAATTCAATTAAGGCATTAAATAGGCAATTGAACGGGGAATTCGAAATTTTGCGAATTTACAGAGATAGGAACACATCATTGAGATTTATAAAGTCACCGCGCACAATAATAAAAATTAATTTAAATAAAGTAGTCAGATCACAATATTAGAAAATGATAGGCATAGACAAAATAAATAAATAAATAAACAAATAAATAATAATAATAATAAAGCCAAATAAGAAAGAGATCGCAAAATAACAGAGGTAAACAAAACAATAAGTAAGGTCATAATAAATACCTAGAAAGGCGTCAAATTATTAAAATGTGTAGTAAGCTAAATGTAGTATTGAAAAGATAACAGCGGCCAACACAAAGTAATTTAAATACATGCGAATAAGACTAGAATTATCTCACAAGAATAATAACACGAGGAGTAATAAGTATTAATGATAAGTGATAATTAAAAAAAAAAAATTAAAAATAAAAATTAAAAACCTATCAAAGCCAAAAACAAAAAAAAAATGTAAATAAACAGTGACCCGTGTCATAGGACACGCCCCAAAGAGGAGGAGGTTAAGGATTAATGGTTTCTTATAAATGTCACACAGGCAGAAAAGGGGCGGAGTCGAATTGGAACATAGAAGTCGTACTCTAGAATACATTATGGGCAAAATCAAGATGGATAATGGTAGCACTAATATGATATGAAATTTAAAAGATACATACCTGAAGAGTTGAGATGAGATTGACGGGATGAGCGCAAAGGAAACAAAGAATGTCATATTTGTCCAGATCAAAGCGATAGTATCCATACACAAGGCGTGGGGCAACAAGATAGTAGGAGATTTCATGCGAAGTTGAAAAAAAAATAATAAGAATAAATCAATAAATAAATAAATTAATTAAAAACAACATGTAAATACTTGAGAGGGCAGCCAATTGCTTAAGTGCAAGAGGCAAAAATAAGTATAAGTACAAAACAAAACAAAACAAAAAAAAATAATAATAATAATTGAAAGGTAATTAGATAATTGCCATAGGCCTGTCTAAAAAAATAAATAAATAAGTAAATAAATAAGACTACGGTAACGCAAGAAGAAGGTTGCCAGTACGAGGACAGGAAAGTATGATATTGGTAACAATTACACATTAACGGCCAGCATTCAATCAAAACGCGCGACAGTAAATTAGCGGACAGCGAATAATTTCACTAGGAATAATGGTCATGGAATCACGAATGAGATTGATAAGTCATGATGATGTTCAGAGGCTAAGTAAATACCAGTGTAAACAAAAAAAAAAGACAAAAAAATAAAAATAAGAAGGATAATAAAATAAATTAATTGATTAGTAAATTAATTAGGTAATTAAAATAGGTACGGCATTGTAAGATGAAAAACAATAAGCATGAGATGATGGACACAGAGCAATTATAATAATAATTAATTAATTAGTTCATTGATTAATAAATTAATGAATGAATCGATTAAAAGTAAAGGATTTGCGGCTTGAGATTTAAAAATAAATAAATAAATAAATAAACGATGATAGGGGTTTATTAAATAAAATTAAATACATAGAAATGAATCATTAAATAAATACAGAAACAAGTAAATAATTCATGGATGAACGTACGAAATAACTGCTAGATGGATAGAGAAGTAATTATGAGTAATCAGGTATTCGGATAAACGCGTGCAAGTGGCCGGCAATAATGAAAATATTACCAATAATAATAATAATAAGTTAATTGAATGATTAATGAAATGAATAGTTAACAAAATCACTAAAAAAAAAAATAAAATAAAAAAATAATAAATAAATAAATAAATAAATGTAGACTATAGAAATCATAAGTCAGACAACGTGATTTAAGAGTTCAAATCGGGCCTATGATTAAAATCAATTAAATAAACACACACTAAAAAAAAATAAAATAAATAAATAAATAGATAAATAACGTAACGAGAATGACACAATAGATATGATAATTGTTAAAAAAAAATAATAGGAAACAAAACAAGTAAATAATTGTTGAATAAACGTAAAAAGGAACGAGACAAATAGCTTACAACTCCCAATCGCGCTGAATACATGAGATTTTCGAACCACGCGGTCGCATTACAATTATTGCCAAATTGAGAAATCTAAAAGTATCTTCAAATACGGTTACAGAGAAGATTTCGCTACGAGCTTGAACCATAGAGCAAAGCGCGCCGACTTGTTACCAAAATCACGCAATAATAGGTGAAAAAAAAAAAAACACCTGTTACCTCCGGTTATCCGTTCAGAGTTTACAGAGGTCAAAATCACAGAGGGAGGTGTCGCTGAATGATTAATGAAGGGAAGTACAATACGGTGAATTCTCATCGGACAGTGGAGGAGTTTTTAAAGGCAATCTTCGACAGAAAAAGGAATTGTAGAACGGAATATTCAGTATTACAAAGTAATATTTCTACTGTATTATTATTAAAAGGGAAATTTTGATGTTTTGTAAGTAGAATTAAGGAATTATCGGAGTTAATAAAGCATTTAAGAGAAATTTTTTTACGTCTGGATTACATGAGTATAATTTACAGAGAGCTTCGGTACATGATTGTCAAAACAAATGTGTTCCCGACAATATTAAGGATCCAGCATGATATAATACCAGTCAGAGAAACGGAGAAAGATGGAAATGGACAATATCGTTAATCATTAAGCAAAGACTATTAGATATTGTATTTTGTTTATATTTTTAGCAGTATATAATTGCATATAATTATAACATATAGTACATGAAGATAAAAAAAAAATTGAAATGAACAATGTATTTGAACAGTACCCAAGGATAATAGTGTATTGTATTTTGTTTATATTTTAGCAGTAGATAATTGCATATAATTATAACATATAGTACAAAAAAAAAATTGAAATGAACAATGTATTTGAACAGTACCCAAGGATAATAACGTATTGTATTTTGTTTATATTTTTAGCATTATATAATTGCATATAATTATAACATATAGTGCATGAAGATAAAAATTGAAATGAACAGTGTATTTGAATAGTACCTAAGGATAATAATGTATCTTATTTCGTTTATATTTTTAGCAGTATATATTTGCATATAATTGTATCATATAGTACAGGATTTACAGGGAATTTGTGTTATAAGAATAGGTACTGGTATATTTTTTGTTTGTTATATACAAAAGTTTAAAGTATTTTCTGTTGCCATTCAGTCTGAGTTCGAATAAGTCACATTATTGGTAAAGGTATGAATGTAAAAGATTATGATATAGACAAACCAAAAGGCTAAACGAATGGTTATATCTGGTGCAAAGATGTCGTTGAGCATATAATGATATACATTATGTTATACAAGTGTGCAAATACTTTCATACAACGTGGACATTAATTGGATTCTATGACAACATTCAATGTTTTATACCAAAGATAAATATGTGAGGCAAAGTGTGATGAGGTATACGTGATGATGTATGACGCATTATGCAGTGAGGTAAAATACCGTTACACAGTGAGCAGACGGCACGTGGTAGGGGAAGGACAATGATAGAGGAGTGTTGCTAGAAGGATACGTGTGGTTATGTGAGGTGGTCACAATGTGAATATTAGTGGCTGAGATTGAGGATATGGTTGATTTTATTTTTTTTGCTTTTTTTTCCTGAAAGAAAGGGGTGGATGTCGCAGCGTAGGCGACAGTTTTGGAAAATTAAACAGGTGCAAAGTTGGGCACAAAGAATAGGAGGAGAAGATATATTCCAAACAGCGGATAAATGGTGTACAGATGCAGTTTACGATCTGTTTATGTCAAAAAGGGAGACGATAATTGACATGTAAAAGGGGAACGGTCGAAAAATTGATGGCAGGGAGCGGCGGCCAGCTGCAGTTAATGATGTGGACAGGCAGAAATAGGAAACGAAGGGGTCCGAAATGTGATGTTAGCGAAGGACGAGTTAAGAATTTACGAGCTTCAATGCGTTAGGAGGTCAGTAGGGGGTCCGAATAGAAGCGTGTGAATGTAGGGGCGTGAGAATTCTCCAGAAGGGTGCAACGACTGACGCCCCCTTCAATTTTGAGTGGAGGAGATAGTAATATAAAAAAAGAGTTGGAACCAATAAAGGGTATCCAGATTTACCCATTGTTCAGGAGGTGGCTACCAATGGAAAACCTCGAATTAAGTGGGGGAGTTAAGTAAAAGATAGAGATGGAGAGAAATATATCAGAGAGAAGAGAGAGAGAGATAGAGTTGAAAAGCAATGAGCAGATGAGTTTTAGAATCCGCTGAGGAGAAGTCGGAGTCAAGAAAGACGGAAAGGGCCGCAGACGAATAAAGAAGATAGAGGTGTAAGCCCTCAAGTGCCGATGAATATATGCCCGCCGATTGAAGGATCAACGAGCCGAAAGCCTACCGCGCCGACCCTAACTCAATGCGCACGCCTAATGACCCCAGGAGCGAAGTCGAGCTGACTACTAGCCGATAGCGTAGCCCTAGAAGGAGACAACTGCCCAGGAGCACAGACTCTGCCATGCCGTACCCCCTTCGCCGAGCGAGCGCCAGCTACCAAGAGGTTGTAGAGTACCGGAGCCCCGTATGCATAGAGGATTGCCACCAGCCACCCTGGCCCCGAGTGTAAAGTCCTTGTGTCGCAGATGACCGCCGCAAGCCTCTCATCGTCCCTCACGATTCTCCGAGCTGTGCAAGTAGCAGGTACGGGATTTTGTTTATTTGATGATCTTGTGCCGATGCTCAATTAGGTTAATAGGAGGATAGTAGCCGCGCGTAATATTGCATGTTGTCATAGATATATGTTACCGAATATTTGTGGTTTTGTATATATATTATTATATGTATTGTATTAACATGTTAAATGAATAGTGATAGAAAGGCAAGAACGAGTAATATTAATGGTGTAGGATAAGTGATAGGGTATATATATATATATATATATATATGTGTGTTGTATTAACATGTTGAAGGATTAATGATAAGAAGTCGATAATGAGTAATGTGAACTGTATAAATAGTGTGTTGATAGTTAATAAATTGATTTGTGATCATACACCTGAGTAATCATTAATCCATTGGGCCAAGCAATGTACTAACCACAATTAAATACTCAACAATAAGTATCTTAATCACCAACCAAAAACTAATTTACGGTGACAACAGTGCTAGTGCAGACATCCTAAGGAAACTAAAACAACTCTCCCTTTACCATCGAATCCACTTTCAGTGGATTCCGTCCCATGTCGATGTTGCTGGAAATGAGATTGCGAACAGTTTGGCCAAAGCAGGTGCTGAAGAGGCTATAACGACTGTCGCTCCTCTTACTTATTCGGAGCTTTTTTCTAAATGTAAGGCAAATAACAAGGCCATTTGGACTGTACCACCAGTACACACATGGTACCAGAGTAGGAGCCCAGGCGGCTCTTTGGTTCGGGGCAGCAGAAGACGAGATCAAACCACACTTACTCGCGTCCTCAGTGGTCATCTGTCATCAATGAGTTTTATTGGTGGTAGTAAGCATTTCGAAATCTGCACTAAGTGTTCTACTGCTCAAGCCTCCCCTGACCTATATTTTATCCTGTCTGGGGCTCACCAGACAGGACCTGGCTCAAGATCCTCTTTTGGTGCTGGACTTTCTCAGAGTGAACGAGCTTATGGACCTGATCTAGCTCTGCTGGTCATGGGGATGAGAAACAACAACAACAACAACAACACCCCAATAACTCATCCAAAGTCACTTTGAATCAATGCCGAGGCGTGTGGCAGCGGTGATCTCCAACAATGGCGGCTACTCTGGCTACTGATTTTGGCAGGAACCACACTTCACAGAAGTCTATAAATTTAATCATTTGATACTTGGTCAACATGTTATCTACAAAATAAATTTTGTTGTGATATCTCTTGTCTTTCTTGGTGTTGCAATTTGGGTGGCCAGCAGTGTATATATATACATATACATATATATACATATACATATATATATATATATATATATATATATATATATATATATATATATATATATATATATATATATATATATATATATATATATATAGAGAGAGAGAGAGAGAGAGAGAGGGAGGGAGGGAGGGAGATAGATAGTGTGTGTGTGTATGAAAGAGAGATCAGTCTTGGTGTGAAGGGGTATTCGTCCAGATTACTATAATTAAGGCGAAAGAATCAATGGAGATTAAAATAATGAAACACATATTTAACAAAATAACAGTTGAATTTAAATTGTGTCTTCAAAAATATATCTTAAGACAGAGGAAAACTGTAACCGTCATGCTACGCGTCAGACCTCGTCTAGTCCTAAAATCATCTCTCTCTCCCAACGGCGCACACTTCGGGTCGCTTTCAAAGAAGTTCGACTCTGCCAGAAAGTAGTGGGTTACTAGAATGTTGCTGTTAGTTATCACCCCTTTTGTTGATTCTGCAACTGTACATGACAGCACCATTCCCCACAAAAAGACACACACACATATATATATACGATGACTCGAAAAGAGACTGCTGCAGAAATGCCGATTCGTCTGATATGACCATCTCTTAGAAAAAAATACTGAGATCATTTGATCAGAAAACGGAACTTCTGAATTCTTATTCTATTGAAGTGGATAAGTGCATCATGTAAGATGCATATATCTGAGTCAAATTTCATTAAACTAGAATTCCTTGGCTTTGAGATATTTATTTGTGTCCGAGTGCCTAATTATTCTGTAGTGGAAAGAAATGGAGAGGTGAGTGCAGAAAACAATTATTCTTTTGGTTAGTCCAGGAAAATCAAAATTCTTAGTCGAATTACATTCTTTAATTATATATATATATATATACATGGTGATGTAGTGGTTAAAAGCGTCAAGGTGCCATCCCACAGGTCCAGGGTTCGACCTTGCGACTGGGCAAGGTCGACCCAGCCTTTCACCCTTTGAGTGGGTCGTTAAATTGAGAACCAAGCATGCTTGGGAACTAAACTCTGGGGGTCCCACGTTAGGTTGACAACCTCACTGAGACATATGCTGTATGGCACCCCAAGCCGCAAGGTCAAGAAAGCGGACATGGGGACCCCCCCCCCCCGCTCTGGTCCACATTGGACTTTTGCTCCGTGAGTTTAGTTTATATATATATATATATATATATATATATATATATATATATATATATATATATATATATATATATATATATATATATATATATATATATATATATATATATATATATATATATATATACAGGTGGTTATCAAAATAATGGAAACACATCAATATTAGTGGTGTTTATGGAAGTTCTTCGCATTCCTTAAAACACAAGTTTAATGTCGTACTTTTAGCCAACCAGATCCATCTTATGATGCAAAAGTTGTTTCCTGCAAGAGATGGCGTTCTCCATGAGGCTAATGCTCCGATCCATACAGCTAGACGTGTCAAGTCGTTGTTTGCGGACCATAAAGACCAAGCCAAACACCTTATCTAGCCCGCATAGTCGCTAAACCTCAATATCATCGAACTGTTGTGGTCTGTTTCAGGGAAGAGAGTCAGGAATCAATATCCAGCAATAACATCTCTACAGGAACATTTACGATTTATCCATAAAGGATGGTATAATATTCCCTTAACCACTATTCTTGACAAGTATAATTCACTTCATTGGTGAATACAGATAGTATTAAATACCATAGATGGTCCTATGCCATATTAATAAAGAATTGCATGTTTTTCCTAAGTGTTTCCATTATTTTGATAACCACCTCTATATATATATATATATATATATATATGTGTGTGTGTGTGTGTGTGTGTGTGTGTGTAGGTCAGGAATCAGCTGGCTAAGCAGGATAATACAAAAACCACAACATTTATTTAAAAGTTCTTGGATGACACATGTACACATTTACATTTATAAAATAGGTCAATATAGCATTATGCATTGAAGCTTGGCTCTTTTAAAACAATAAAAGCCGTCGTTTAAACCTGCACCTGACATTACACCTAAGTCCGTCTTATCAGCACTCGTTCTGCACTCAGCCCGCTGGTTTCTGGCAGTTCGGCCCCCTCTGCTCACGATCTGCCTTCGTTCCGCCACGCCTGCTTCTTCTGTCTCGTCACGAATAAAGCTCAGTCTTAAATAGAGCGAAAGCTTCCCATCAGCATGGCGTCACGGACGAATAAATTATGAATAATGAGGAGGGGACATGTAGCTTACTCTACACTTGGCTATTCCTGTTCTCGACAGGTCCTCCTGACGACGGGAAAACATCTAGAAAACACAAAAAAGAACCAAAGCAAACAAAGCAAACAAAGAACACAAATGAATGCCACTATAATCATGGACAGTTTTTGATGATCCCAAAACGCAGCTGGTACAGTTTTATTCTTTCTCTCTTCTGTCTTTAAGGTCAAACCAAATTAAAACTTTACGTTGTCTCCAGGTATCCATGGTTTGATGAATTCGGCATAGATGGTAGACTTTGTTTTTTTCCTGAATTTTAAAGATATGTTTTGGCGTGCTTTCTAAAGGTCCTAGGTGATCTATATGATATGTATATAGCGGAAGGTCATCTTTACTCAACGGGTGTAGGAACCCCTCTTTCTTTCCTTTTTTACGGTTAACGAGAATGCAATGGACATAATTAGCTATAATTTTCTCGACTTTCTGCTTCATTCTTGGAATGAAATAGTATTCTTCTAGGTATTTCTCTGTGTAGTTCACTCCTTTGTGGCCTTTCTCATGTGCATCTCTGATTATTTCTGTCTGCATACTTTCAGGTACTACAATAACTTCGTTTCCGTCAATAAATTTGTACAGAATTCTGTTTCGCTGAATGTAGTCCTCGTAATTAGAAGTTTTAAGTATTTCCTTTATTGCTTTGATTTCGGTGTCATTGTCTTGTTCTAATTTCAACTTTGGGGAAACATTTTCAGATAAAACGCACTTCGATCTTATCGGAGCTCTACTCAAGGCGTCCACGTGAGGCATTTTAGACCCTTCACGGTGTTCCATAACATAATTAAATTCTTCTAACAATAGTACCCATCGAGCTGCTCGCGTGCAAAGGTCACGCTTGTTCATCGTTTTCTGAAATGATGCGCAATCGTTGACGATCTTAAATGGAATACCAAGTAAGTAAATTCGGAATTTCTTCAATGCTTCAATCACGGCAAGAACTTCTAGCTAACTGGAGTATTTTTTTCTGCTTCGGTAGTTTTGCGGCTCATGTAATTTGTCGGATGAAAATGTTTCTCGTCCGGTGCCTTTTGCAGCAGAATTGCGCCGTACCCTGGAAAATTTATGACAGCCTTGGTTTTCGCGGGAGATGGGGAAATTGTACCTCCCTCTATCACATGGCCCAGGAACTCGATCAGTCGTTTTAAAAACTGTGACTTCTTGAAGTATATCTCTAAACCGTATTCTTTAGCCAAATCCAAAACCTGTTTCAACCGTTCTGTTCCTTCTTCGTTGGCAGATAGAATGATCACGTCATCCATGTAGGGCAAAACAATGACGTCATTAAATAAGGTTTGGAAAATAGTGTTAATAAATCTCTGAAATACTGCTGGTGAGTTACAAAAGCCAAAGGGTACCTTTAAGAATTGATACTGACACTCGTGGGTCACAAATGATGTGTACTTTTTACTATCCCGATGCACATCAACGTGAAAAAATCCGTTCTTCAGATCGATAGTACTGAACACACGGGCTTCTTGCAAACGGTCCAGTACGTCTTCGATCAACGGTAGAGGGAATCTGTCCTTAACAACAAGTTTATTTAATTTCCGGTAGTCTATACAAATACGCGGTGATCCATCCTTCTTGATAATAACTATTGGACTAGCATATTCCGAGGAGCTTCGTTCTACTATTCCCTGCGTCAACCACTCGGCCGCTTGTGTTTCAACTACCTTCTTTTCCGAAAAAGGGAGTCTATATGGGTGTTGAAATATGAGCTCTTGATTCTTAACTAAAATTTTCAGGTCAATATTCGTTGATTTAGTTTTACTTGGCACATAATTGAGAACTAATTTGCGTACCGTATCCCTGAAATCTACAGGAACTTTTGGTTCAATATCCATTTCGAAAACATCGTCATTTAAGATTGGTAGAACAGATATAATATTTTCAGGTACATTATTTTGAGGTCTATTTTGAACTATAACTCCATTTTCATTAATTAAAACTTCACCCTGCATGAGCACATTTAAACCAATTTTTTCATCATAAGGTAGACAATAATCGTTTACTACACATATATCAGCTGTACACTTAAAATCATCAATAACTATTTCTACAGAAAAAGATACCAATGGTTTAACTAAACATTTCCCAAGACCAGTTAAAATTGAGTTCACCGGATATAATTTCTTAACTTTTAATTCTTCATAAATCGACTTTCGAATTAATGTAACCTGACTTCCAGTGTCAATCAGGCCATCTACTTTTGTATTATTGATTTCAATGGTCTGGTTCATGTAAGGAACGACGCCAACACATACAGAGTTTCCTTCAGGTTTAGTTTCTGACATGATTTTGTTTCTGGGTTTAATTTCTGATGTGCATTCTGACGTCCGATGCCCAAACAGAGAACACCTAAAGAACTGTAGCTCCTTAAATCTGTGTTCACAAAACTTTGCTATATGATTTACAGATCCATAGTTAAAACAAGTTTTACGCTTGCGAAATTGAGGATGATCAGAATTAAATTTCACATCTTTAACATTACCATATTTCGGCTTAACTCCTTCAAAATCAGACCTAACAGGGGAAATAACATGGTGTTTATCAAATTTTGTTCTCGTTTTTTCAAAATTACTTCTATTTTGCATAAAACCAACATTCGTCCTTGTTCTCTCATTAAATTCTGAGCGGCTTTTAATTCGTTGTCTATCCACACACGCTTTCTGGTACAAGGTTAAATTTTCTTTAAATTGAAGTAAATTTCTACATTTATAGAGCACGTACTTATTTGTTGGTGAATCCTGAATACCATTTATTATATAATGCATTAAAGCTGCATCTTCGACGTTACCTTTAATCGCGATTTCTTTCATAACATAAAAATATTCTTGAAACGATTCATTAAATTTCATCTTTCTGTTATTTAACATCATACGTATATCCGCACTATTATGTTTATTTCCAAACTCTTCTATTAACAATACTTTTAATTTATCCCATGCGTTAACATTACGTTCACTCTGTAAAAATAATTTTGCAATAGCACTTAAAGTTTTTTTAGCAAAAATGGGTTTCTGAATATCATTCCAAGATAATAATGTAGCGGTTTCCTCTAAATCAGAAATCCAATTTTCTACGGAGTAATTATCATCAGCACCAAAATGTTTAATTGTACCTTCTACATTACGGAAACTAACCATTACTTCATTAAAGTTTGGAACAAACTCAACGTTTGAAAAATGTAATTCACCAGTAATTTCTGTTTCACCAGTGGCTTAATCGTCAGTTTCGTCAACGTCAACAGAACTAGAGTTTAGCAGTCCTAAATTATTTAAAATTTTAACAATACTTTCAACAAGTTCGTTTGGTTTGCCTTCATCTTTTAAATTTAGTAAATTGAAAACGGTAATGAGGTTATTCACAGTAAATTTATAAGTTACATATTTAATTTTATCTTTATTCTCTTTTGAATTAACCCTGTAATTAAATCCTGGAAATTTTCTAAGTCTTTCCCTATTCTTTCTGTCATACGGATCATTCTCAAAAACAATTCTATGCAATAATTTTATGGCATTGGGAGAAAATAAAGCTAAATTGTTCTTCATACGCGGCACTTCGCCGAACGTAGACATCTTAAAATCACAAGCAAAAATTAGTTAATAAAACAGAGTTACTCACGTTTAAAATCAACAAATTCGGGAGCACAATAATCCTATGGAACACAACGCTGAATTATAAAATCAATCTTCATTCAACTTCTTCGAACGTATTTAAGCACTTCTGGTTTCGTCAGAACACAAAATTAAGCTTCTTCACATTTGGATACAACTATCTATGCACAGTTCATCAAGTCATCATCAATTTAAAAGTTCACACTCTAAAACCTGAATACACAGCGTCACAATTCAAGTGCTATTAATCTTCTTCGAGCGTCTTTAAACACTTAAAAGCAATTGCAGGGCTACAAATCTATCTCGTTTCTGATATAATTGTGGAACTACAAATCCATCCCGCTTCTGATATATTTGTAGGTCAGGAATCAGCTGGCTATGCAGGATAATACAAAAACCACAACATTTATTTAAAAGTTCTTGGACGACACATGTACACATTTGCATTTATAAAATAGGTCAATATAGCATTATGTATTGAAGCTTGCCTCTTTTAAAACAATAAAAGCCGTCGTTTAAACCTGCACCTGACATTACACCTAAGTCCGTGTTATCAGCACTCCTTCTGCACTCAGCCCGCTGATTCTGGCAGTTCGGCTCGCTCTGCTCACGATCTGCCTTCGTTCCGCCGCCCCTGCTTCTTCTTCTCGCTGCTGCTTCTTCTTCTGTCTTGTCACGAAAAAAGCTCAGTCTTAAATGGAGCGAAAGCTTCCCATCAGCATGACGTCACGGGCGAATAAATTATGAATAATGAGGAGTGGAAATGTAGCTCACTCTAAATATATACAGAGGATGTTCGCACATTTTATAGACGATTTTGGTAAGCGGTAATAAAAAATCGTTTGATGCAAAAGAATTAATTGCAATTGTACTATGTTTTTAAAAGTCAAAATTATCGTCTGCGGCTTGAAAGTTTTGTTTTTATTCAAAATGGCGTTTTTAACATATCAGTGGTTCGACGGCTACATTTATGCTCTTACCGAAGAGAAATATGCATAGTCCGTTTTCGAAAAACGATGTGAGAGTCATGGTTTTGTGATATCTAAAGCGTCGATAGGTAATATCGTCAACAAGAAAGGAAAAAAACGTCAAATTAGAGCCCCAAGTGGGAGAAAAATTACAAACAAGTATCCAAGGAAAAAACGGACATCTTCGACTATTGCAAAGGTACGTTGTTTAATGTTAAAAGAAAATCCCCCTAGTCAAAGGACAGTTGTAAAATCATTAAAATGCTTGTTGTACACTGTAAACAAAATGATAAACGTTGATTTAAATCTTGAGAAAGTGAAAAAAATGCAATGTGCATCGTCTACTTCCAAATCATATCGCTGAACGCAGAACACGCTGCAGAATTCTATATGAGAAACACTTATCCAAAGAAAAATGGAAAACAATTGTCACAATAGATGAATCATGGGTGTATTTAAATGATTGCAACAAAAAAAGAGCCATTTATTATCATAAAAGCGGAGAAAAAAACTTAAGTACATGGTTCAAAGAATCGAAAGAAAGTTTTTCTAAGGGATTCATGATTGTTGCTGGTTTTTCTTATAATGGCAAGTTAAAAATAAAGAGAGTAGAAAAAAATGTCAAGATTAACTCCAAATACTGTCAGAAACATATTTTATCGCCAATTTTTCTGAATGAAATACCATCGCTTTACCCACAGAGCCATCAATCTGTGAGACTCCATCAGGACAAAGCTAGCAGTCACACATCGAAATCCACTGTAAATTTCCTAAAAGAAATGGAATAAAAAACTGGTATCAAGGCCATACCCTTCATTGATATCCCTACTAAATCTCCCGAAATATCACCTATGGATTTTTGTGCTTTCGGACTTTTAAAAACTGCATTATCCTACCGTCGTCCCCAAACCCTTACAGGACTCTGGAAAGCAGTTCAGGAGGAATGGGATAGAATACCTCTTCTGACACTTCAAAAGGCATTATTATCCTGGAAATTGCGGTGTCGAAAGATAGTTCAGAATAAGGGATGTCAAATAGAACATTTAAAACACAAGAATTTTATGTAATTTAGTTTTGTGAATATAATATACAGTAAAGCCCCGATTATCCGCGGAATTGGGTGGCAAGGGCACCGCGGATAACAAAAATCGCGGATAACCCGAAAATGTCTAAAAATGAGGTTCAAACACGAAAAAAAATTTCCACATTAAAAACTATGTTTTATTGTACAAAAAACATAATAAAACTTTTAAAATACATACATATGTACAGTACAGCAGAAACCTTTGCTCTGCGTCTAAATCACTAAAATAAAGAACGGTAAACAGGAAACAATACATGCATACAGTATGTAAAAAAAGTGTTCAGTTACATCTTTTTAAAAAAATCAGTTACTCGCTTTTGCTTCTTGCTTTGAAAACACCTTTTCTTTGAAAACATATTTTCTGTATTCTAAATTGTACTTTCCTTAACATGATTTTTTCTGCCAGATGTGCATCGTCGTCTTGTTCCTTTAAATATTGAAGCAATCCGTCTACGTGCTGCAAAGCAGTTTCGTGTGTCATACGCTCGTCTTCACTTTCATTTTGTTCTTCATTCTCGTTCACTCCCATTGCTTTGTTCGTTATCTCTATGTCAGTCAGTCGTTCAAACCCCGAATCACTTGCGTCGCATTCCAGCCACTCTTCTGTGTTCTCTTCGTCAACATTCTCACCTCCCGGAACGGATGTCACTAGGTCAACAAGTATAGCGGTCGGCATGATTTCATTCTCTTCTTCACAAATGTTTTGGTTGACATTTGTTTCGATACTCGGAAAGAGTTTTCTCCATGATTTAACAAGGGTTGAAGGTTTGATGTAATCCCATGCAGACCAATATCGTAAATGCTATCCAAAATTGTATAATTCCGCCAAAATTCTTTGAGATCACAGCCTTCCTCGATTTTTCACAGTAAAAACTTTGTCCTGTATGTTCTCTTCATCGTTGCAATGACTCCCTGGTCCATAGGTTGTATCAGCGCAGTAACATTTTGGGGCAAAAACTTTGCGAATATTGCCCCCGTCAGAAGATTTAAGCACACTTGCAGCTGGATGTGAAGGCACGTTGTCAATTAACAACCTTCTTTGGCAAATTTTTTTAGTTAAGATGTTTACGTACTTGAGGTACAAAATTCTTTTCAAACCATTCTTGAAAAATCTGCTGGTTCATCCAACCTTTTTTTGGTTGAAATAATCAACTGGTAAATTTTCTACTTTTGGCCCCTTAAAAGACCTCAGTTTCTTAGATTTACCGATTACAAGAAACCTAAGTTTGTGACTACCCGCAGCGTTACTGCATGGCAAGATTGTAATTCTTCCCTTGCTACTTTTGTGACCTGCTGCTTGATGTTCACTTTCAAATGCTCAAGTACGTTTGGCCCTGATTCATCAGCGTTATAAATTTCTTCATATGACAGATCCTCAGACAACACAAACTCTTGAAATTCAAGTTGAAAATCATCAACTGCTTGTTGATCACCACTCAACTTCTCTCCGTGTAGACCAATACTATCTCTAATTCCATGACGTTTCTTAAAACGATGTAACTAACCGGACGACGCATCACAATTTCCTTCCAGGCCTAACAAATCAAAAAAGATTTTCGCATTAGCTGCAATGGTAGGACCAGACACGGGGGTGCCCTCACTTCGCACCTGAGCTAACCACTCCGCTAATGCCGAGTCAAGTTCCTTATAGGTGGATTTCTTCATCGTTTTTCATTTTTTCATCACAGAAGCACTTTCAGACACTGATAAAAATTAAAATTGGTTTTGAGGTTCGTAATTAATTTTTTTTTCGTGGCACTCGCACTCGCGGATCATCCGCTCGCGGATAATCGGGGCTCTACTGTACATCGTCTAGAAAATGTGTGAACAGCCTCTGTAATGGCAAGTTAAAAATAAAGAGAGTGGGAAAAAATGTCAAGATTAACTCCAAATACTATCAGGAACATATTTTATCGCCAATTTTTCTGAATGAAATACCATCGCTTTTCCCACAGTGCCATCAATCTGTGAGACTCTATCAGGACAAAGCTAGCAGTCACACATCAAAATCCACTGTAAATTTCCTAAAAGAAAAGGAACAAAAAACTGGTATCGAGGCCATACCCTTCACTGATATCCCTACTAAATCTCCTGATGGATTTTTGTGCTTTCGGACTTTTAAAATCTGTATTATCTAAACGTCGTCCCAAAACCCTTACATGACTCTGGAAAGCTGTTCATGAGGAATTGGATAGAATACCTCTTCTGACACTTCAAAAGACATTATTATCCTGGAAATTGCGGTGTCGAAAGATAGTTATGAATAAGGGATATCAAATAGAACATTTAAAACACAAGAATTTTATGTAATTTAGTTTTGTGAATGCAATATACATCGTCTAAAAATTATGTGAACAGCCTCTGTATATATAGTGAGACTTCTATATAGCGGCAAGTGATGGTTCCGAAAACTAGTGGCCGTTTTGAGGGGTGGCGGGCTAAAACAATTATACACATGTATGCATTTGTGCGTATAAATATATGTATGTATCTTTTGCCCTTTTCATGACACTTATTTTCTGCGAGACAATTCTAAAAGTGGGAAGAAAAATATGAACCCTCCTACGTCCATTTAAAGCAGGGAATGATAAATATATTTATATATCTATATTTATATAAATGTATCGTACATATATTTTATTCAGGCGGCGTACAGATGATAAGCGACTTTCGTAAATGTTTGATATAAACAAGTAATACATTTTTTTCGTTATTTCACGCTCTAAATTGTTTCTTTATACAACAATATACAGACATTTTCTTCAATATATCCTTTTTTTCCCGAACCTGAGTGCCACGGAATTTTCAAGTAATTTTCTTTGGATGCCTAGAAAATAGATCTCGAAAGATTTTTCTAACAGTAAACAGAATAGAGCTCCTTACTGTTTTTATATGTCCGTACGAGTCAGTAACAGCTAACAGAAGGGTTTATTTATGGAGGTGAAAAGTCTTTCGGTTATTTTACACATTTTAGGCGATAGAAGATTTTTAAATTCTAAGACTGAAATCTCCAGCCGCATCTTTATGGTTAGTAAGAAGTGAAGTATTGATACTTAACATTTCATGCCGCTGTTTGTAATTGAGTAGCAGAAATTAAATTTATTTTAAGTATCGTAAATCAAATTAAAAAATAAATTTAAAAAATTAGCAAAAAATCTCACCGATATCGCAATGTTTTCATTTCCATAGCATTCCATAATTTTTATTAAACAACTGTGAAAAGGCATATTATCTGCTCAGTAAGATAATAAAAAGACCTTATTTGAATAGAGGGCAAACTCCATTTTTTTTTAAATGGAGTTAAAATGAACGTTTTCGTCAACTGGCACTTACGTGTCTTTATTCCAAAGAAAGGCAAAAATGTTCTTTATTCCTTTGCACAATGATAACAAAATAGATGAAGATTCTGGCCTCCTCTCTAAACCAGAGATTATTACTTTTTATAATCTCACTAAGGGTGGTGTCGACGTAGTCAAAGTAGTCAAAGCCACGAATTCAAAGTTGAGTACTCTGTTTCGAGAATAAGTCGCAGATGGCCATTGGCATTATTTTTTTCAATCCTGGACATTGGTGTTATCAACAGCCAAATTATACAGAGGCTGTTCGCACATTTTTTAGACGATTTTGGTAAGCGGTAATAAAAATTCGTTTGCTGCAAAAGAAATAATTGCAATTGTACTATGTTTTTAAAAGTCAAAATTATCGTCTACGGCTTGAAAGTTTTGTTTTTATTCAAAATGGAGTTTTTAACAAAGCAGTGGCTCGAAGACTACATTTATGCTCTTTCCGAAGAGAAATATGCATACTCCGTTATCCAAAAACGACGTGAGAGTCATGGTTTTGTGATATCTAAAGCGTCGATAGGTAATATCGTCAACAAGAAAGGAAAAAATCGTCAAATTGGAGCCTCAAGTGGGACAAAAATTCCAAACAAGTATCCAAGGAAAAAACGGACATCTTCGACTATTGCAAAGGTACGTTGTTTAATGTTAAAAGAAAATCCCCCTAGTCAAACGACAGTTGCAAAATCATTAAAATGCTCGGTGTCCACTGCAAACAAAATGATAAACGTTGATTTAAATCTTAAAAAAGCGAAAAACCGCAATTTGCATCGTCTTCTTCCAAATCATATCGCTGAACGCAGGACACGCTGCAGAATTCTATATGAGAAACACTTATCCAAAGAAAAATGGAAAACAATTGTCACAATAGATGAATCATGGGTGTATTTAAATGATTGCAACAAAAAAGAGCCATTTATTATCATAAAAGGGGAGAACAAAATTAGTACATGGTTCAAAGAATCGAAAGAAAGTTTTTCTAAGGGATTCATGATTGTTGCTGGTTTTTCTTATAATGGCAAGTAAAAAATAAATAGAGTGGAATAAATGTTAAGATTAACTCCAAATACTATCAGGAACATATTTTATCGCCAATATTTCTGAATGAAAAACCATCGCTTTACCCACACTGCCATCAATCTGTGAGACTCAATCAGGACAAAGCTAGCAGTCACACATCGAAATCCACTGTAAATTTCCTAAAAGAAATGGAACAAAAAACTGGTATCAAGGCCATACCCTTTAATGATATCCCTACTAAATCTCCCGATATATCACCTATGGATTTTTGTGCTTTCGGACTTTTAAAAACTGCATTATCCAACCGTCGTCCCCAAACCCTTACAGGACTCTGGAAAGCAGTTCAGGATGAATGGGATAGAATACCTCTTCTGACACTTCAAAAGGCATTATTATCCTGGAAATTGCGGTGTCGAAAGATCGTTCAGAATAAGGGATGTCAAATAGAACATTTTAAACACAAGAATTTTATGTAATTTAGTTTTGTGAATACAATATACATCGTCTAAAAAATGTGTGAACAGCCTCTGTAGATACTGAAAATACAAACAATACGATAGCTAGTAGAGTCTTCTTGAAGGCATTACCATTGGAACTCATGAAACCTCACCTGGTTACCCGTTATTCAGTGCCAAACTTGTAACCCGCATTGCGAAGTGCAATTAGCCAAATAATAGAAGTTGCAGGCTCCTCAAGAATCAAACGAAATGTTGAAACCACCAGATTTTGTGTATTCTGTCCTCGAAGAAAAAATAGGAAGTCAAGAAAGGGTTGTCTTACCTGTGCGCGACCTATTTGTACCGAACATTTAACTTACGTGTACCCGAAATGCTGTGTTAATAAACACTTTTAGTATAATATTTTATTTACCAGGTCCATGTCGTCTAATTTATATGACTTGCAGCTGACGTTCTAATAAAGTATAAATAATGTTTTATTTCTAAATTTGATTCATAATATAGGTATGATTGTTTTTATTTCACTTTCGCTATTAATTTTCCTGAGTATTAGCTGTAAAATAATTATTTTTATTGTAATTTCCTTGTTCGTGATTTCTAAATATTTATGCAGTTCCTTGAAAAGAAACAATTTTGAAGTGTTATTATTGAGTAGACAACTTAAAACAGCGGAAAAGGGTAGTGTGAGAAAAACTCTCACGCGCGACCACTGGCGTTACTCAAATTAGTGCGACCAACGACGGGTTAATAGCCGAACACATCACAACAAGAAGAGGCTGTTGCCATACATAGAATGGAAATACAACATTGTCCTTGACAAGTTTTTGAATATTAGGTTATAACTGCGACAAAGCACACCTGAGGTCACTTTCAACGTCCAGCTTTGCTCGATATTTTGACTTTATGTATGCTAAAGCTGAAAATCCAGATTCACGGAGATATGTGGATTAAAAACTGCCCTAACAACTTCAAAGCTTCCAAATCAACTTCTGGGTAAACAGGAAAATAGCATAACCAAAAATTTTCAGCATCCATGTTTTTGAATTCCGCGTTTCCTTGATAATCACATTGTAGGTCGATTGCCCGTTCCTGAATATGACCAGGAAGTATATCCACGTCGAATTTAAAAGGATCTCTTGCCAACTTAAACTCCCAGTTCTCTGAACTAATATCTGGAAAATAGTCTGCAATTTCATTTGGAATGCTACCAAATGCCCTCATATAAGGTTCTTCAATTGATTTATCTGTTGCAATGGGAGATATTTTTTGTCACCGAGGAGGTCGTTCAATCTTGGGAAAAAAACTCACCCCTCCCTTGAAATTCTTCTATGTCCCCCCAGGGGACGTGCCCAAAAAGTTGAGAACCGCTGCTTTAAAGGATTACATCTTGTTAATAAATAGTAATTCCTAGTAATAACATGATCAACTATGGTTTATTTTTTAACAACTTTTTTTTAACTAAAAGCTTACAATAGGCGGTTTTGCATTGTTAATCAAGAATTAATTTCATTAAAAGAAATGGTTTCGAACTAAAAATATACATCTAAGGTGTAGAATATATTGCAATATGTATTAAAAAACAATAATAATGAATTTTTTTCAAAATGTATAAACTTTACTTCAGATTTTCTGTACGTTTCCATTGAGAATAGCCAGTGAAGAATGTTTTTTATACAGTTAGAGTCAATTTTAAAATTGCCTTCGTCTAACAATGAATTAGTCACATATCTGAATATGTTCTCCAAAAGATTTCTTACACCCCGCCCATTTTATGGAGAAGCCGGCTGTGTTCGGCTAATTCTCCCCGAAATTAGAAAAATTTCTGTTATATAATTTAAACACACCAGTATATAACTGACAAACTTTTGTTCGCTTCTCGATGTTTACAAAACAAACATTTGAATTTCAAAAACAATATTTATATAACGGAATTACCTTTAAAACTTTAGTTTTAAAGGAGGGAGGAGTAATAATTGATGAAAATTTTAGTTTTGTTTTACGTAATTACACAAGAAACTTCATATTTTATGTTTAAAATTTTCCTTGCGACACCATCCAAAATTTCCCGTAGTATCAGGTTAATTTTACGTACGTTTTAAAAAATCGCTAATAGCAGATTTAAATACTCTTCTTTAGCATCAAGGCATTTTTTTCTCGTATTGGTTGCGTAAGAAAGTATATTCTTTAAAATTCTAAAACAATTCATTCGTAGAATTTATACCACAGCGTCAAAGTTCGTTCGTCTACGTCCTGCTCATTACGAAAACCTCCTAAAATGCATTTAACCATTATAGTTTAGCATCAACTTTCATGAGCTCCTTTATATGGTTATTCGATGAATTTTACTCTACAAAAATCTTACTGGCTTCATCCTGCTCATTTTTCCCATTATTAAAGAAAGCTTTAATAGTAAATTTAATTATGCTGATGTAGCATCAAAACACTTGAGGTCGTTTAAGGTGATTAATACCGTGACTTTTCTTGCTAAGTTAAAAATTTAGCAATGTACATGCGAAATCAAACGCTTAAGGTTGTCTGGTTTATCCGGCTCGTTTTTTATGTAAACAGTCACAGTATTTCTCTCTCAGAGAAAAAAAAAGATCTAAAATTTTATAATATACATAGGATACACAGCATGCATTCTAATTTTCTAATCTTGAATATTAGCTATCACCCGTATAACCTTTATAAAGTTGTAATTTTTTCATATTTCATTTCCGATGAATTAAACAGATGTGCATGAAAAGTTTATTGATAAAACTTTTGTTAATTTACATACCCTCTTCCATGATAGAATGTCGTTCTATTAAAGTATTTCCGAAGTGGATAGTGAAGTAAGACGATATGAAACGTAATTGAGTCTTTAGAAGAAGAGTTTTCAATTCTTGGCGATTTTATCGCCTGTAGCATGGTATATATTTCAAGGTACATGTACTCGCTATTTAAAATTTGAATATTAGTACGTCGATACTATCAGATGATTTATTTCATAAATAATTTTACTATAAAAATTTTGCGGTACCTGGCTTTGTAAATTATTTTCTGCACTCGCTATTGTCATGGGAAATGTATAGCGCAAGCACCACGCACACAATTGGCCTTATCCGACTCGATTTTCAAAGTACTGAAAATCCTAAAGGTCTCAAATTTTCGTAGATTTCTAGAGTTTGTCATTTATGCGTTCATAGCCTTAAAAATATTGATATTTATTGCATCGAAAGTAATTTCCAAATCTTGAATTCTGGCAATCATATGCATTGCCCCTGAAAATTCGTATTTTCTTTCAGTTTTCATTATCGTCAGGGTACACAACTGCGTATCCCAAACACGTGAAGAGTTTATTACTAAAGCCTTTGTTTAATTTGAAATAGTCTTCCATGATAAGTTGACTATCATTTATAAAGGATATTATCCAGTAAATAAGCGATAACCTTAATAGATTTACTTATTTCATAAATCACTTTACTATAAAATGTTTACGGTGACTCGTTTTGCAAACTCTTTCGAAAAAAAACGTATTTTCGTTAGGTATACAAATTGAATCTTAAATGAGTAGCGTATCATTCTAGAATGGTGTCTTTATTTAAATTCAACGTCAGATATAACAGACATAACAGTTGGCGCCGAGGTAAAAAACTTTTTAAATGCATTTTATATTTAAATTGAACATTTATTTCTTGCATATATTTTGCTACTACTATTATTCAAGTTCTGTATATGCGTTAGGCTTAAGTTTCAAACCTCGATTTCTAACTTGTTCTCAATATGAACGCTGATCAATTTTAACAATTTATGGCTGTTTTTCAAACTCAGCAAAAACAATTTCTTGAGAAACTATTACCAATGCAAGCAGCAAGCGTTCCACAATCGCCAAATGAACAGTCAGTACATTCTGTTTCACTTCAGACATTCGAATGTTTCGATTCGAAATCGGAATCATTCAAATTTTATCGACAACGTTTTGAAAATTTTCTTAACTTGAAGAAAATAATCTCAAACAAAGAATTATGTGCTCAGATACTTCTTAATTCAATCGGCGCATCAAATTATAATATGTTAGCTGCATTAGTATCGCCTAAGACACCAGCTGAATTGACATATGATGAACTAATGAATACGTTCGAAACTCACCTTTGTCCGAAGAAGAACATTCTTGTGTCCCAACATAAATTTTTATCAATATATCACACTGAAAATTAGGCAATTACTGATTATATCGAAACACTTCGACGAGATATTATAGATTGTGAATTTATTTCCCCTTGCGAATGTAAAACATCAATAACGGATATCATTTTACAAGCACAATTTGTACGTGGCATTCGAGATAACTCAATTCGAGAGAAGATTTTACAGTCTGAAATAATTACATTTGATGAAATAGCTAAAAAAGCAATAGCCTCAGAAGCGTCAAAAATGAAGAACAATATGAAGTGGACTCAGGTGCAGGGTTCACTTTCATGCCACGTGATAAATTCTACAAACTTGACATTTCAACTGATCTTCAAAATTCCAGTGTTGCTTTCCGATCATACACAGGTAATACACTGCTGGCCACTGTAAATGCAACACCCTGAAGGAAATATGCAAATAACATGAAATTTACAACTTGCATTAGCGGAGGTGAGATATGCAAATGATTAGAATGTCAGCGCAGACGCACATCACTCGCGCCTGTGGCGCCACTTCAAAGCGCTATTTAAGGCTTGGAGATTTCGACGATTTCAAGTTCGGCAATTGTGTTTTTCTTCTGTTTTTTTCAAAAAAACGATCAATTATGCCTCGTCAAAAACAGCGATCATCTTTTGATCAAGTATCCGAGTTCGAAAGAGGAAGGATAGTGGCCTACCGAGATTGTGGATTATCTTTCAGGGAAATCGGTAGTCGTGTTGGACGAAACCAAACAACTGTAATGCGGATATGTGATCGTTGGATGCAGGAGGGTACGACGGACCGGCGTGTTCGATCGCATCCACCTCAGCGCACCACTTCACGTGATGACAGAAAAATTGTGCGCATGGCAGTGACGGATCACTCAGTCACATCACGAACCATAGCACAGCACATGCAGTCTGTAACGCATCACTCAGTGTCTGCGCGTACCATTCGACGCCGTTTACAGCAGAGTGGTCTGTCCGCAAGACGTCCATTGCTTTGTCTACCCTTGACGCAGAACCACAGACGTCTCCGCCACCAATGGTGCGATGACAGAAGGATGTGGACGGCAGAATGGAATGAAATTGTCTTTACTGACGAGTCACGCTTCTATCTGCAACACCACGATGGTCACATTCGAGTCTGGAGACACCGTGAAGAGAGGATGCTGAACAGCTCCGTTATGCACCGCCACACTGGTCCTGCACCGGGTATTATGGTATGGGGCGGTATTGGATATCACTCTCGCACACCTCTAGTACGCATTGCCGGTACTTTAAACAGCCAGCGCTACATCTCCGAGGTGTTGGAGCCAGTTGTCCTTCCTTACCTTCAGGGCTTGCCCACAGCCATATTTCAACAGGATAATGCGCGACCACACGTGGCACGCATTGTCCAACGGTTTTTCGTTAATCGCCAGATTGAATTGCTTCCCTGGCCGCCTCGCTCTCCGGATCTTTCGTCGATAGAAAACATGTGGTCCATGGTTGCTCTACGATTGACCCAGATTCCATCCCCAGCTGCAACAGAAGATCAACTTTGGCAACGTGTGGAAGCTGCTTGGTCTGTTGTACCCCAAGAACTCATCCAAAGTCTCTTTGAATGAATGCCGAGGCGTGTGGCAGCGGTGATCTCCAACAATGGCGGCTACTCTGGCTACTGATTTTGGCAGGAACCACACTTCACAGAAGTCTATAAATTTTATCATTTGATACTTGGTCAACATGTTATCTACAAAATATATTTTGTTGTGATATCTCTTGTATTTCTTGGTGTTGTAATTTGGGTGGCCAGCAGTGTATATTTATTCCAGATGGAAAGGTTATAGTAAATGTGTCATGCAATGGAACAACATCTTGTGAAGAATTGTATATAGTTCCGGAAGAGTACGATACATCACTTGGTCGTACTTGGATACGACATCTTGAAATCAACCTTCAAGAAATTGATTCTAAAAAGAAAAAAAAATCGAATGACTTGCGAGTGCAGTCTATAAGTAACAATGATGATATTATTTCTAGTTTCCCGAAATTTTTTGCAAAAAGTAGGATGTATTCCAGGAGTCAAAGTGTCATTACAACTTCTTGAACAAAGTAAGCCAGTATTTTACAAAGAAAGAGATGTACCATACGCCCTTCGAGATAAGTTAATAAAGAATTGGATACATTGGAAGCACAAGGAATTATTTCAAAAATAGCTACAAGTGATTGGGGATAACATCTGGTGATAATCCCAAAACCAGATGGTAACGTTCGACTCTGTGTTGATTACAAAATTGGTGTTAATGAACGTTTTGTCAATGCAAACTATCCTATCAGACGAATTGATTATATCCTCAACAGTTTGAAAAACTCAAAATATTTCTACTGCCTTGATTTATACAAAGGTTATCTTCATGTTCAAGTAGATGAAGAAAGTAGCATAATTCAAACTTCGTCAACTCATCGTGGAACCTATCGTATGAATAGACTATCATATGGAATTAAGACTGCTCCAAGCGAATTTAACCGCGTCATAGACCAGATTCTCCAAGGCTTGCCCATAACTATGTCCTATTTTGACGATATCATTGTGCACGGGACAACAAAAGCTGAATGTCAAAAGACTCTTGATCAATGCCTACAAAGAATAAAGAAATACGATCTGCACTTGAATCGGAATAAATGCTCATTCTTTCAAGAGAAAATCGAATATTTAGGACATGTTGTAGAATTCAACAAGATCTCTAAAAGCCCACAGAAAGTCAAGGCTATAATGGAGATGCCCCGACCTTCAAACGTGGAAGAATTAAGCAGATTCCTTGGAATGGTTACATATTATTCTCGTTTCCTGCCCAATAATTCATCAACTACCTATCCTCTTTGACAGCTCCTTCGAAAGGACTCGGATTTCCGATGGACAGCTGCATGTGAAGCTGCTTTCATAAAATTGAAAATCGAAATAGGAAGTAATAAAACTCTTACCCCATATGATCCAGCATTACCAATAATACTTACGTGCGACGCAAGTGCAGTAGGCGTTGCAGGTGTTCTTGCACACATCGTTGATGGGCAAGAGAGACCAATTGCAATTGCTTCAAGATCGCTAACTACAACAGAACAAAATTACTCACAGCTTGATCGTGAAGCTCTTGCAATTATATTTTCTGAAAATCATTTTTTCAACTATCTGTTTGGAAGACACTTTAAATTGGTAACTGACAATCGACCTTTGAGAAGAATTTTTCATCCAAGCACAAAATTGCCTTCAATGACTTCAAGTCGTTTACTTCGATATACCACATTTCTATCAGGATTTGACTATGAAGTTGTTTTCAAGAAGGGTATTGAAAACATAGATGCAGGCTGTCTTTCCAGATCTCCAATAATTCAAAAAGAATCATCTAATGATATGGCAATTAACAATGAAATAAATCTTGTGCGCATGGTATCAATTAATGAAATATCAAAAGACATGTTAAATGCTGACACAATTCCAACAGCAACAGATTCTGATGAGCAATTGTCAAAAATAAAACATGAAATTCAAAGTAGTCTTGAATTTGGCTAGGAATATACCATGGAAAATGGAATCCTGTTCAAAGGACAGAGGTTAGTAATACCAAAAACACTCCAGAAAGCTGCTTTAGATGAACTGCATTGAACTCACATTGGCATAACAAAAATGAAACAACTAGATCGCCGGTATATCTATTAGAAAAGAATTGACAAATATATTGAATGTATCTCAAGAACATGTGAACCATGTGCTGAAATCAAAACCAATCCTTCAAAAGTTCAAATTCACCCCTGGGATGAACCTAAAGAAAATTGGGATCGTATACATATTGACTATGTAGGACCCTTCCAGGACTGTTTCTTTTTAATAGTTGTTGGTGCAAAATCAAGATGGACCGAGATAAAAGTATGTCGCAATGTTCCAACCACTGCTTCTACTATAGAAACGCTTGCTGATATCTTTGCTGTGCAAGGCTATCCATACGTTATGGCATCAGATAATACAACAATTTTTGTTTGTGATCAGTTTAAATTATACTGTGCTAAGAATTGGATTTTTCAGAAACACATGGCACCGGGACACCCAGCTACAAATCTATTAGCCGAGAGAAATGTACAAGCACTGAAAAATCGTCTAAAAGCAATGGCTGATGATCAACTGTCAATGTATGCCAAAGTACGAGAAATTTTATTTCGATATCGAGCAACACCTTTATCTAATAATTAAACTCCAGCTGAAATGTATTTACAACGTAATATCCGCATACAACTTGATGCTGTTCGACTAATGAAACATCCACAAAATGATTAGTACGTAGTTAAAGCCAGACAATTAAGCGTGGGAGGCAAGAGTACAAGTTCGATGCCACATTAGAAATAAGTATGTATGGAAATTTGGTACCATCACTCAAAAATTTTGGCAAGTTACATTACGAAGTAAATTTAGATGATGGACATACATTGAAATGACACATTGATCAGTTGAGAAAAACTGAAATTTCAAAGAAATCTGTATCTTTTACTTCCGATACTAAATCTGATAAAGACCAACTGCCAGATAACGTACAAGTGCCTGCACAACCTCTGTGGATAACAGTACCTGACTCCGGAACTAATTTATAGCAACTAGATAACGAAAATTCAGGTGTACAAACTCATCCTCAACCTTGTAGTATCCAAGATACACAAGCTCAGCTTGGACCCCGGCGATCATTACGATTATGTAACAAGCCTGCCTATTTACAGGACTATGTCACGAACTGAACTTGTATTTCATGTATAGTTCCATTTTAAGCATGGGAGAATTGTAGTATTTCCATTCTATGTATGGCAACAGCCTCTTCTTGTTGTGATGTGTTCGGCTATTAAATGAGTAGCGTATCATCCTAGAATGGTGTCTTTATTTAAATTCAACTTCAAATATAACAGACATAACAGACAAACAGTGCCAGCCTTTCATTAGTGTTGTGAGAGTTACTTGTATTACATGCCTACCTCACCCAGATCCTTGATTCCCTCAAACATATTTGATCTGTATTTATTTCTTTGATTTCATATATTGTAATAATAATATGTTCTAAATTAAGATATGTGTAGTAATATTAAATTTTCTGTTTGAAATTATGTATTCTATATTTTCATTTATTAACCAGCTTCAGTTTCAAATTCCGATTGTACTACTTGTATTGACCACATGTGGTAGTGGTGGTGGGGGAGGCGTGACCTCACATCAGTGTTCAAAGGGGGGCACAGAGACTGAAAGATTGAGAACCCCTGCTTTAAAGGAAGTCCATCATTGAAAAAACATAAGCTGTTTGATGTCATTTTATTAACGTAATTGTTTACCTTAACGGTTATGAAAACTGGAGAAATTACGGACATGTTACGGAGGGTCGGTACGATTCATTCTTAGGAAATTTTCTTGAATGTGATAATAACATGGCGTTGAAGCTTGTGAATATGCAAGGGTGCTAACCTATGAAAAACGATAAAAATTTAGGTCCTTCTTTAGGTTTTCAATAATTTGAAAAACGATTCGGAAAAATTGGAGAATTCATTGCGTGGAGCTTGCACTATATTACCCGTGTATATCATAAAATTTTAGATTTTTCGAGCAAAAATTTAAAATATAATCGTAATATAAATAACGAAATTTAATGCTACAACAGCATGTTTAAATTTATTCTCGGAGGATTCCAGAAATCTCTATATGAAGAGGATAAGGTGGATAAAATATGGATGGCGCTGCAGTATAAATCGAAAGAATCGTTATGTGTTTAGTGTGTAAACTTCCATGTACAATGAAGAAAAAAAAATTGCTGTCATGCTGAACGAGATTATTTAAATTTACTATTGGCGATTTTCTGACTATGTTGGGAAAATGAGCTGGATAATATTAGCATATTTTGGATGACGTTAGAAACGCGTTAAATTCCGTTTGTGAATAGAAAATTTCCATGTGCAAACAAATAAAGTGAAGTAAAGGATTTATGGTGTAAACCAGTACGTTACAATCAACTAAAAGTGATTTTCTTCTCTCTTTTAAGTATATGCCAGCTAAATCTGATATTCTTTGGATGGGCGTCTTAGGTATAAGATATTAGATACTTATTTTTCGTCCGTTGATGATCCTGGTGACGTGAAGATCCGAGTGACGTGAAGAGGGGACTTCCTTCCACGTCACTTGTTGTCCGAAATGTTGCTCGTTAAGCGAGCCATTTTTTTACAATTTATTTTGCTCGTTATGCGAAATACTAGTTATGCGAGGTGCTCGTTAAGGCTGCTATTTACTAACCCCATAGGATTCGCTCACCTCAATGTTAACCTATGGAGAAAATTTGTCCACGGATTGTCGACTTGGATTCAAAGATTTTTTTTGTTTAAATTGTACTCCGTCATAGAGAAAGAAATTTTACATTTGTCTACATTTTTCGTTTTTTTTAAATGCAATTAATATTTCAAAATTTAAATTATTCGAAGAAAAATCTGGTATAGTGTGTTTTAAATGCTCATAATTTTTTTGGTGGACGAAATTTATAAAATGAAACCTGTACGGCTTTGCAGAAATGTTCAGGCTATCTGACAATACCAATTTTATTTGATTATCAGTCTTTATGTACCTGTAAATAGTTGATAAAAATATATTTTAAATAAAAAATTTGGGGGCAACGCTTAACCCATCTATAGTGATAGAGCCATTACAATCCCTCAAAATGTTAGTCCTAAGGGGGGTGGAATTCTCGAACTGTCAACTGGACTCCTCCCATCACAAGAGTGTGCAAAGAAGAGGAAAAGGGAAATACGATTTTTTTCTTAGTAGCCTTAAGCGAGATTTCACTGTATATATATATATATATATATATATATATATATATATATATATATATATATATATATATATATATATATATATATATATATATATATACATTAAAACATAATAGAAGGTTAAATAAGAAGTTAAAAACAAAAATTTTGGTAAATTCTTTGAATATGGTGCAAGCATCATAATGAATTTATGACGTGGCGATTAAATGTATCATCGATGATCTTCTGAAACTCTAGTCATTTGAACCCTATACCATATAAATATGGCGTACACGTTCTATAAGGATATTTATTGAGTGCCTAGTCTTGTTTTGTAAGACATCAGTAGAAACATTTATTTCAGCAGACTGAGCCAATATTCTATGACAATTTTATGGCGCATAACTTAGTCTACTTTTATGAAAGTGGCGGATATATTTGCTCCTAAATATATGAATGCCAAGCAATAATTTTGCGCAAAAGCTGAGGACTCGTAAATTTAATATCATGGGATAGGTATTAGTATAAGTATACTGGATTCAAGAAATTGCCAAAAAAGTAATCAACTTTATGATACATTAAAACATATGAAAAAGCTAAAAGAAAAGTTATAAATGATTTTTTTTTAATTCTTTAAATTTGATACCCCTTTCTATTGAATTTACGACAACTAAACACATTGTCCACGGTTTTGGGAATCTCTACTCATTTTTAACACTATCACAGATTAAATTGACGTTAAAATTCTGGGGGAAAATTCTCCCGGCTGCGAGACGTGATGCGTTGTTAATCGGTTCATCCCATGCGGCCAGAGGAGCAGTGATTTAGAGCAGCTCAAATGCTTTTAAAGTTTTCAGTTTAGTTTATTTCGTGTGTGTTTTAGTCAAAAAAAATATTGTTATTTAATGAATAAAGTTGTGTATTACCAACCCCAACATTGGTGTCCTCGGGCCTCTAGTGTTATGAAAGTGTATAATTATACCCGTGGCGTGAAGATAATTATTTTGAGTCGAGACTGTTTTTTATTTAACTGACTTTATCTGGAAATTCGTGTCTAGGCCGCATATGCGCACGTTAAATCTGTACACAGAAAATCCCATTTATAACGCCAGAGAGGGTAAGAGAAAGTCCGAGACCCCAAGATGTCTCCTCTGGGGGTGATCGGTCAAAAGTGATGTGGCACGAAGGGGTGGATTGGTTTGGTTTGTTTGGAATGCTACGGTCAACTTTTCGTTACACGAGGGCTAATTAGACCGGGACCTACAGTTTAAGGGGACTGGGACGTCAAATACCTTCAAAAAATTTATTTTTGAATTTGTGGCTTAAAAAATAGAGCAGATTCTACAGATTACAAAAATATATAATTTATGTACTTTTTGACACTCTAGCAACAATTATTAGCAACTTAAAAATGTAAACATACATTTAAATCCCATGTAATGGGAAAGTGTTTTTTGCGTTTTTCTCAAAATATGATTTTTTCATGTAATGGTACACTTTCTGCAAAATCTGTTGCAAGTACATCTCTGAAATTTTAAAAGTCAATAGAATAAGTGCTGTTGTATCAATATGACCTATTTTTTATTTTTAAACCTTAAGATATTTTTGTAAATGGTGAAAATGTATGACAAAAATATGCAAATTTCTGATAAGTGAAATTTAAAATTTTTTTAAATTTTTTTAAAAAGTGTAACAAAGACTTAAATGGGTTCACTATATAAAATAAACTGTGTATAATCATCACACAAGATTTCAAGGTAAGATTTTCACTAAATTTTTGAAAAAGTGTTACAAAGTGAATACCTCAAAAATTTCAGGGGGAAAAATATTTTTGTTTATATTGTTATTTGAAATTTACTTTTCAATCCAAAAATAATTTTTTTTTTATCTTAAAATATTCATAAAGGTCTTACTAAATTAACATAAAAAATCATAATGATACATGCATATTTGTATAAGATATGGGCTTTAAAAGAATAGCCCAAATTTCCAACTTCTTAGTTGTCGAAGACGTCCCAGTCCCCTTAAAACCGATTCCGAACATACAATGCCCCCATTGAATTCAACCACCGATTCTTGCGGTTAAAGTGGGAATGTGCTCATTGACAAGTGCCCCGTATATACAAACAGCGACGACTTTTTCTGGACGCATGTCTCTAAACACTTTTCCTGAGTGTTTAGTACCCTGTGTTATTCCCAGTCCTAAGATTACTATTCTAATCAAATCGTTAAAATAGTAGCACAAATTTCAAATGCTGAGCCTCGGGACCTCATGTATATGATTAAATTAATAATTACAAGATAAAAAAAACTTTTTATATACCATGTTTTTAAAATTTCTGTTGAATCATATAAACGTGAATATTCTATGTATTAATAAATACCTTTTTACAATTTTATTTTATGAATTATCCCATCAACTTGAAGGAAAATGAATTGGAAGTTAACTTGCGTTTAACTTTTCGCTCCCCTTCCGGTCGATAGATGGTTGCACCAGTCTACAAAACAAAATTAACTGAAAATGATAAAAACATGGTAAAAATCTGCTAAAAACATGGCTAAAAGTATTTAAAAAATGCATTGTCATCGTGTTCTGAGCTATTCAAAAAGTTTCAAGTCTAGCTAATCGGGAAGTTAGTTAAAAATCAATTGCAAGATTTGTAGTGGACAAACACACAAACACACACACACAAACGAGAAAGCAAGTTAATAAAAACATGGAAAAAAATCAAGGGAAATGTACCGATGAAAGAAGAATTTCTACAGGGAAGTTTAAGTGTTTTTACTTTTTCATCCTCATAGATGACAGCACCTAAACTGCCGTGTTCAACTCAGATGATCAGACGCACTTAAAATAAAAGAGACGACACTTTTCCTGATGTTGTGATGCGTGCACTTAGTTGAAAATACTAGGTAAATTCATGCCTCTTGTTTCGATATTGGGTGCTTCGTGCATCTGTCTCTATGATGTACGATACAGCTTTGTGTGTATATTAGCTTAAGGTATGAGTATTCCTACATGTAGAAATAGCTTTTCATTGAACGTGAGACTGATTTGTAACGAAAATATCTGTCACACATATCCATTATTTTTTCTGTTTAGTGATAAACTAACTAAGGTCGGGATAAGTACCAAACCCCTACACCTTTGATATTCCAGGGCGATATTATTAAAAATGAACTATACAGTGACGCCGTTGTTTCAACCTATTCAACGTCATGAATTCATCGTCATTTTTTTCTGTTTCGTGATAAACGAACTATAGTCAGGGCAAGAACCAAAGCCCCCTGCATCTTTGGTACTCCAGGTCGATATTCTAAAGAAGGAAATAAAGAATGACGTCATTGAGTCCTTTTATTAAGCATTATTAGTTAATCGTCATTAGTGAATCAATTACACCTCCTATCCAACCGAAAGATAAATCAAAGGTCCAATACATCGGTCAGAAAACATTCAATTGTTAAAAAGTGCAAATGTAAAGAGCACGTCTCTCCCCCCACGTGATTTTAAAAATTATTTATATTTTTAATCATAAACAAAATCCTAGACAGGTACAAGAGTCAGACATATTCACTTCCGCATACAGAGACAGTTTTCTAGCTACTGATCAATTGCACCATGTAATTGATGAACCTTCCAGACATGTCATTAAATGCACGTGTAAATTAAACAAATATTATTAGTCAATTGAGCTCGATATGAACTCCCGAATCTGTCATATGCCATACCTCAAATTATTACAGGAGCTTACGGGAAACATTGTGTTAACTGCAGTGCAATGGTCAAGTCCTCAGTGGAAGAGATTTCTGGCTATGATACGCATAGAAACTTCCACGATCATTTGGAAAAAAACATAGGAAAGAAAATACAAGAGGCGGAAACAAAGACGTATCGAGAATTCAAGTAAAAATATGATTAAAATAATATAAGTTATGATAATAAAAATGATAAACTTGAAGCAAAATTAGCATCAGGATCGGGCAAAATCACGTAGACCAATAGAAGAATAGCAAGCTTTGAGAGGAAAGTGGATAATTTAAAAAGATCGGATCCTGCGACTGTTTTCAAGAGTCAACCGTAAATTATTCTGTTGTGTGGTATCTTTTAACTTTCTTGTTTTCTCCAAACTGATTACACAGAGAGATACCCTCCTAGTATTTGGGAATAGGCCGTAATGACAAGCACATCTAATGCTTCACTGCCTGGTGGGAAGTACATTTATTAGTTCGAAACTAAAGGAAATTTAAATTTTTTTCCTGTATCTAAAAATAAAATCTGTCTGTTCCTAATTCTCGTTTTCTACTAGTTTCTGAAAGATAATTTCGGTTATTTCGGGATATACATTAGACACTACCAAAAGGCATATTTCGTTCATTAAGTTTTTTCGATTTATATTGACCGTTATCAGCAGTATCACTTTATTAGCGTCCTCACTTATATTTAATATTAATTTGACCTTAAAATATTTATTTTTAAAATTTAATAATGCATTTTATAATCTAGTTTTAGGCCTGCGAAAGTGACTCCCGAGAAATGCTCAAACGATGTAAAAACAGAATTTTTCGTTGTCTGCAAATAAGAATTGTAAAATTAAAAATGGAATTCATCTCACGCATATACAATATGGATTGATCAGTCAGTTGTTCTTGTAATCAACATAGGACAAATTTATGTTATTATATACAGTGGAATCTCGATCTATAATTTTTCAAGGGACCGACTGAAATGAACGATAAATGTGTGAAAACGATAGATGCGGAAACATAACAAAGCAATATGATCGTTGGGACTGGATAAAATGAACGACACATACGGAAAAACGATGGATCCGAAAACGATCGATCGAGATTTCACTGTATTTACCTATATATTTACTTATATATGTACTTATTATACAGGGTGTCCCATAAATTCCGCCCAAACACTACACAGCCAGATTCCTGGTTGGGAGTACATAAAAAATGCCCAAAGAACTGTACCTGTATGACTCATAGTTTTCGAGAAAAATTCGTAAAACAAAGTATGAAGTTACATCCGGTGCAAGGAAAAAAACACTGACACATCAACAGCAGTATTTGATATATTTTCCGACGATAATGTTCAAAATGTTCCCCGCGCATATCGCGTCATGTATGCGGGCGCCGTAGAATGACGTTAAGCCGTCGTTTAACTCGTATTTAAAAGGTTGCATCTTGCAGCTACCGGTATTGCCTAGGCAATACAATTAACCACATGCTCCTATGGTCCTATGGTCTACCTGTATTCTTCGCATGATGATCATGTATTCCGTTCGTGAATATTGCGACATCTATTTGATCTACGGCCAGTGTAATGGAAATACCTTACGAACTGCTAGGGAGTATGCCCTAGCAGACGGACTAAGTTGCTCGTCTGCATGCTGCTCGTACTGCGGTGGACACCGCGCTGCTGCGACGTGTACAGTTATCCATTCCACGGCACGCTGAAGTCTGCCTCGATATGCACGGCGGACACTTTGAACATCTGCTATTATAAATATTTGCAAATACTGCTGTTAATGTGTCAAATAAAGCGTTTTTCCCTTCCAGCGGATGTGACGTCATACTTTGTTTTTTCGTATTTTTCTATATGGGTCGTACAGGTACAGTTCTTTGGGTATTTTTTATGTACTCCTAACGAGGAATATGGCTGTGCAGAGTTTGGGCGGTATTTATGGGACACCCTGTATATATATATATATATATATATATATATATATATATATATATATATATATATATATATATATATATATATATACAGGTTGTTATCAAAATAATGGAAACACTTAGAAGCATCATGAAAACCTGTTTTAATGCGGCCCCGTATCACTTTTGTCATGTAATATCATCTGATCCTTGGAATTGGATTTTACAAGTCATGATTAGTGGTTAATAATATATTATACCATTCTACAGAAAAAAATCATGAACTTTCCTGTAGAGATGCTGTGGTGGATATCGATATCTGGCTCTATCTGCATATACAGATCACAGTGGTTGGATGATATAAAGGAGAGGAGGCACCATGTCTATGAAGGTGAGGATGCTAATTGCCATGTCTATAATGGTGAGAATAGTTCTAGCAGGTTGTTAATGTGGTGAAGTGACCAATAAGTTCAAGGCGTCAAAGTTTGTATAGTAGATGATTACACGGGAACCTAGCTTGTAACGGAAATTCTGGAAAACAAATGTTCACCCAGATAGTCTGTGATGCCGACATATTCATTAAGACCGCTACGGAGTAGTAGAGACCATCATTATGGCGACCTGTTGAGCCTAACTGAACCGGAGTCTGCTCCTTGAAGAAGAACAAAATGCTGATCACTGGTTGACATCTACTGGACAAGGAAAATCACCGCTATATTCGGGAATGAAGTCACGAACGGTGATAAAAAAGGTATCTTTCATATGATCGACGTATATCACACGGAAATGCATAGTTCACTTCATAAAATATCAGAAGGTCGGATAAAATATTAAAAATGCTGTATTAGTGGTAGTCGTATATCCCCAGTTCACGTCATAATCATCAGACTGGGGGGGTACATCAAATCACAAGAGCCTTTCAGAGATCCAGTTTTAAAAAAAATATTTTACTAAAGATCTATCTGGCTTAACATTTTACAATATTAACAAATAAACATTACACGTAGCTCACCTTGAGCTGAACAAATATTACTATGCATAGCAGATTAAGATGTCATCATAAAAAGGCTCTAATTAAAAACAATTATAGCATCTCCCGCAGGAAAAGAGTCAAAATGGCTCGTCCTGGGGAGATCTCACTAAAAACACCAACAGTTTAGAAAAAATCTCAAGTCTGATCTTCTTTTTCAAATCTGGACAGGGCAAAAAAAAAAGAGGGAACAAAGGTTGCCATACAAATAACACTCGCCAAGTAGTAACAAAAATATATCATTTCTACATGTGCACAACCTTAGAGAAAATTAAACCACACGCGATAAACCCCCCCAAACAGGAGGCCGTAAACTCGCCAAGGTTTGCCATTGGCTCAAGATACCCTTGACGTCAACTGCGCGCCAATTTCCAAGAACTTGCAGGAACTGCACATCGGCTTTCATCCAGAGACAAGGCTAACTTTTGTTCACAGAATTGCTAGAGGGGAGAGGTTGGAAAAATTAGGGAAGGTCCAAGCCTCCTACTGTGCATTAAGACCTAATTGGAAAAATGGGGCACTCAAAAGAAGACACCGTGCATTTAAGTTTAAATTGCTGTCGTAAAAAGACTGCACCACACTGAGTCTAACTAAAGAAATCACATAAGTGCAGTTTTCCCCAACAGCCATAAAGCAACAGATGCGTACGGACCCAACATAGACAAAAATTCACAAACGGAGAAGCCCAATTATACTAAAGAAAGACGCTGCAGTAACGGCCACACATTCAGCGTGGGAACAGAAAACTGAATGTTCAAGAGGGACCAGATAAAAATTTTAAAAAATACAAGTTAAAGTAATACATTTTAGGCAAGACATTACCGAATATAAATAACTAAAAGTTTAAATTAATTACGAAAAACTGTAACGATAAATCATAGTTACAGATGATATATGGTCGGGGAAATTGTACAGGACAAGATAAGATATTTGACTTCTTTTACATTATGGCCTCCCAAACCATGATACATCTACCTCCATGATGGACAGTTGAGATGAGACAGCCACAATCTTACGCTTGTGTAGGTGTTCTCCAGACATACGCACGACCTGTTGCTAGGAACAATGGGAACAGTGATTCGTTGGACGAAATGACGTTTCTCGACATATTACTCGATCAGAATTTGAGCTTGTGGAACCATTGTGAATGATATTTTGTATCTGCGTGTATTACATGTGGTTTGGGAATAGCTACTCTTCCGTAAATGCTTTGTTTGTGAAGTTTCCTTCTAACTCTAATGGTTGATACCAGAACACGCAGATGCCGGTTGAGCTCTTCGGTCATTTTGGTTGCAATTACTGTCTTTCTTCGTGTCACAATCCGCTTCAATACCTCATCCGTCTCCTTCACTCAGCTCTCCCTTTCCTCCACTATTCTGTTTGGCAAAGGATGTTTTTCCGTGCAGTCTGCATGTTATCATGACTTTCGATACCATAGCTCGAAAAACAACCATTAGCCTGGGGGTTGCAGTAACAGAAACTTCAATTTAAACACGATCCAACAAATTGCCCTTTTCGCAAAGTCTGCAATGTTTGACATTTTACGCTGTTCCCCAAAAAAGCACGATGCCCTTAGCTTCATTACTCCTATCTGACAGTAGACTAATACATACACTATATTATATAAAAAAATACCGGTGGCCAGACTTGTTTTTTAAGGAATACGAAGCACATTCATAAACACCACTAATATTGATAGGTGTTTCCATTATTTTGATAACCACCTGTATATATATATATATATATATATATATATATATATATATATATATACACTGCTCAAAAAAATTAGGGGAGAAAGCAAACAAGTTAAGAAAACTGTGAGAGACAGCCACGTATTGGCATAAAATGGATAGTACACGCGTATCAATGCGCAATACAGAAAAAAAGACGTAAAAAATTTGTAATTAAGTTTTAATTATTTGAAAATATGGAAAAAGCATGAAAAGATGATTTAGGGCAATAATTTGGTTACATGTAAACGATAAAAAAAGTATTGTTTAGAAATGATGCAAGAATTTTAATATGGCGTGTGGTCTCCTCGAATAGCTAAGACTGCTGCACACCTGTTTTCCATGGATGCGATGATGTTATCGATAAGACTTTGGGGAATACTGATCCACTCCTCAAGAAGTGCAATCTCCAAGTCTCGGAGAGTAAAAGGAGGCCTTGGTCTCGCAGCAATGCGTCGTCCGAGCATGTCCCAAACATGCTCGATTGGATTCAGGTCAGGAGAGCACACTGGTCATTCCATACGCTGTATTGTTTCAGCTTCAAGTGTGTTCTCCACATGACGAGCTGTATGCGGTCTGGCATTATCATGCTGGAAAAAAAGGAATCTCCAATGGCTGCAGCGTAAGGTATGACATGAGGTCTCAGTATCTCGTCTGCATGCCTTCGGACCGTCAAAGTACCATTCCGAATGATATGCAGGTCCGTACGTCCACCTATGCTAATTCAACACCATACCATAAAACCAGCTCATCTGTATTGTGACCTTTCACGAACGAATATGATGTTATTTCGAGTGCCCCTTTCTCTCCATACCAAAACACGTCGGGTGACACACTCCAGACTGAATCGGGACTCGTCTGTAAACAGCACTTGGCTCCAATCATGTTGCTCCCAATATCGATGTTCAGCAGCCCATCTTCTTCGGGCCGCACGGTGGCGTGAGGTCAACGGATTGCAGACCATAGGCCTACGTGCATAGAGACCTCCCTGATGAAGCCTTTTACGTACTGTTTGGCTGGACACCCTTCGTCCTGTTGCCAAGAGCAACTGTCTTTGCAGCTGAGTAGCATTGTCTGTTCTGTTTCGATGAGCTGTTACAGTATATACCCGTCATCAGTTTCTGTAGTGGCGCGTGGCCGACCTTGTCCTAGTCGACGTCTAACATTCCCTGTTTCTTGGAATCGATTCCACAACCTTGCAACGACACTTCTGGCGACTCCAAAAGCATCCGCGACACTACGTTCTGTTTGCCCGGATTCAAGTCTGCCTATAATACGCCATGCCATGGATTCCAGTAAATCACGTTGTTGAGACATTTTCATGTCACCTTTTCTCAAAAAGAATAACTGAGCAATCGAATTTCACAGGTAAGGCAGTGAAACAGACGTTTCTGGAACATCCCGATTTCCGCCCTTATGTTCTTTTTCTGGTTTTTGACTTCATGAACTTTGATTTGCATCATTTTTTCTGTTTCCTGCTAGGCTTTAAATTATGGATGATTTATTTTATGTTACTTATCGGTGTAAATATTTGCGTAATTTCGTTAAAACCATGTGCTCCCCTAATTGTTTTGACCAGTGTATATATATTTATATATATATATTTATTCTTGAGCATTTTTTACTGAGGCCAAAAAATACTACATAGGGATTGAGTAGAATTTCAGTTCAATTATATGCTCCGAAAGGAATCATATATGTCTTCAACATATGAAAGAGCTGTGCGGAATATATGTCATATCACAGCGATTTCGATTAGAAGTTTGTTATTATTACACTATTTCCGTTACTTTTTCTAAAGTTAAGAATGTAAGATATTGCGTTGGCCAAAAAGTTCTTCCGGTTTTTAGTAAGATAGCTGTAGTAGTGCTTGGTTCTCTATAACGTCATTCGGAACAATTTTGTTAGATTGCGTTGTGACAGCTGTCATACCAGCGTGCATTTAAAACAAAAATCTCAAAATGATGATTAAATGCAAACTTAAAAAAAGTTACTAAAACAGCTTAAAAATTTAATTAAAAAAATCTAAGAACTTTTAAAAAATCTTTCTTAGTGCACCCCTATACTATAAGAAGAATCGCCATGCAAAATTTCAGCCCTGTAGGTCCAGCGGTTTGGTCTGTGCGTTGTATGTCACTGAGTGAGTCAGTTACGGAACTGTTATATATATATAGATTATGCTTTCAAGAAAGGTAAAATAACAAATACAACGAGATTTTTTTTCAAGAGAAAGGTTTTTGCATTCTAAGTTTGGGGAAGATCAGTTCGTGCGGAATGTCAGAAAGTGAACACGTGGACGTATTGGTAAAGATAGGTGCTGATATTATGCAGAGCCTGTACACGCCGATCCCATATAATTAATAATGTTTTAATTGTGAAATGAAAAATGTTTTAATTGTTGAAAGAGAAGAAAATTATAGGAATACTAGCTGAAAACCCGCACATCGCTACGGAGTACATTCAAATTATTTACAACGGTCAATGTATGCAATTAATACCAAGCAAAATATATGTATATATTTATAATAAATACGACGATCAATGTATGTAATTGATATAAAAAAATATACATATATTTATAAAAAAAATCGTAAGGAATATTTTTATAGACAAAATAATATAGAAGAAAATATTCAAATCAAATCTAATAGGACATACTAAGGAATATAGTACAGTTTGAGGAACATACTTTTACTGTATTTTATATTTTTTTGATAATGTCCAACCATCTGCCGCTTTAGCAAGAAAAAAATATTTTTTGTCTATTTCGCACGTGACGAAAAATTTATTTAAAGTGCCAGAAAAATAAATCGCGTGATCAGTATTTGATAAATTAAATTCTCAAAATTAATCTTTAACTATTCCCCAAAAATCAGAAAATGGAGGTAAAAATTCGAAAAAGATTTCATTTTAAAGGAACTGTTAGGATCTTTCTCGTGATATAAATTTGATATCCCTCAAATTATTATTTTAAATGCAAACTTAAAAAAAGTTACTAAAACAGCTTAAAAATTTAATTTTAAAAAATCTAAGAAGAATTTTTCAAAAATCTTTCTTAGTGCACCCCTATACTATAAGAAGAATCGCTATGCAAAATTTCAGCCCTGTAGGTCCAGCGGTTTGGTCTGTGCGTTGTATGTCACTGAGTCAGTCAGTTACGGTACTGTTATATATATATAGATTATGCTTTCAAGAAAGGTAAAATAACTACAACGAGTTTTTTTTTTTAAGAGAAAGGTTTTTGCATTCTAAGTTTGGGGAAGATCAGTCCGTGTGGAATGTCAGAAAGTAAACACGTGGACGTATTGGTAAAGATAGGTGCTGATATTATGCAGAGCCTGTACACGCCAATCGCATATAATTCTGTTAGGGTATTTATCCGGAATAATTGAATGACCTGTTTTATTAAGAATTAATCTATAGAAATTTTAGCAAGTTATGGGTTGTTAACAGTGCATTCATTCCACATTTTTCAATTAAGGATTCGATAGCCTGGTCGTGACTGCTTCGCTAAACATCTAAGCCGCTTGAAAGTTCTATAGAATTATTTCTGTCCTATATGTTATATACCATAAGTTATGAACATTTCCCGCCTTCAGCCCTGTGAGGCACAGTCGGCTTGGGATCTCTGTAGCAGATATTGGGAGGCAAGAGAATTGAGCATTTAAAATGGTCCTGTTTCCTTCTTCGTTTTACAAATACATTATTGTTAATTTTACTTTTGTTACTTTGGAAATAAAAAAAATAAATTTTAAAAACGTTTTGGGAAGATGGAATTACGAAGTTGCCTGGAAGATGGCAGAAGGTAATGGAACAAGATGTTGAACATGTTATTGAATAAAGTCATTGGGGAAAAATAAAAATAGTGCATATTTTATTTTACTTAAAATCCGACCTTTTTGTCAACCGAATACTAAAGCGGAATAGTCGTGTTACCCAGTGGATATTGCGATGATTGTGAGTTCGATTCCAGCCCCACGTGAACAGGAATATTTTACAGCGAGGGAAAATATATGAATGATAATTGAAAGAGATATGAAGGGTTACAATGAAATATATTTATTCACTGTTTGTTTAACGGGGCATTTTTACGCTGGAAGAATTTCAATCTCAATTTTAAAGTACATTAAAAATATTCTGAAAACAGAATTTTTCCGAACAGTTGAATTTTGATGAAATGCTAAATGATATTTCCCACTATCTAATTTTCTATCATTTTGGAAAAAAAATATTTACTTTCTTTCTTAACACCTATCTCGGATTTTATCGTGACATTTTACCTCAGATAAATAATTTAAACGTTACGAAAAAATATTATTATTTATTTAATCTTCCAAACTTTCATACTGTTTGATTCTGATCAAAGCACATTAATTATATCAGTTTATATCTATTTTAATCATCAGATGACTTTTTTTGTTTTATGAAGTCAAAGTATAACGTAAAATATCGCCCTTTTATATAATTAACAATCAATCTTTTGTCCTTGAGATATTACTGCTTTAAAACGCCCCGCACTATCTCGAAGCACGTTTTCGATAAAACATCCATGGTTTCTTTTCTAAATTTTAATGAATTAATATATATCTCTTTTAATGTAAAGCCCTTTTTCCATGTTATTAAATTACTAATTATACACTGAAAGGCCAGAATAACTGGGATAGATGATCCCGTTCTGAATACGTAGAAACAAACTCTTTTCGTTAAGTGGTTTCCCCCGCAAACAGTGTATGCATAGTGACAGACATTTCTGGAAAATTGACCCTTAGAGGGGCGCCGTTTGCACAAGGCAAATGCGTAAAACTAGTCTTTTTTCACTTGAATTCAAAGTATTACAGTTAAATGAGATGAAAAATTGTTAGCACTGCCATCTGTTATCAGTTTCAAGAAGTAGAAACATTTTGAAGCATTTAATTGGAAATTTTCAAGATTTTTTAGGTTATAAAAAAAATCGGTAAAATATCTGCCGCATGCGAACGGAGGATGTTGTTGCCCCTGAAAGGGTTAAAGCGCTCATTGCGCAGTGAGCATGGCTTGCCATTATGATTTAGTTAAATTTCAACGAGGTATGATAGTTCGAGCTCGTGAGATGAGTCATGGAATTTCGGAGATACAGGCAAGGTTTAGATTTTCGCGTTCTATCATTTTAAGGTTATACATCGAACAGAAGAATTTCGACAAAACATCAAGCCTACTGCAACAGCGTGGCCGTCGAAAGATTCTAGACGATCGGCGTCGTTTGTCGACAATCATATCACGCAAAACGAAGATTTTCGGAGGCACTTGTGGTGTAGACATTCGCCTATAATTCACCGCAGCTTGCTGGTCATTTTATTATGGGGGGCACCATATAGGTGGACCAGCATTATCCCCCAAGAAGGGGCAACACAGAGGTATTTAAGTGGCACGACGCCGGGATTCAATCCGACCACCCTCAGCACCGAAATCCAGCGCGCAGTACCACAGGGCCCCACAATCCGCGAAAGGAGTATAAAATTGTCTAAATATAATATTGCAATTCACTGCTAGGGCTTCTACTGACATCAGCGTAAGAACGGTACAGCGCTCTTTGCCTGATATGGACCTAATAACCCAACGACGTATTAGATAGTTATCCCATTTTTTCGGGAATTTCCATGTGATTGTTTACACGATTTTACCCCTCTCTTAATCCATATTATTATAATTTTTACACCACGATAATTACTCTAACCTGATTCTTTGCTCCTCAAAATTAAGAAAAATAAATTAATACAGTGGAACCTCGCTCAACGAGCACCTCGCATAACGAGTATTTCGCATAACCAGCAAAATAAATCTTAAAAAAATGGCTCGCTTAACGAGCAACATTTTGCATAACGAGTGACGTGGAATGAAGTCCCCTCTTCACGTCACTCGGATCATCAACGGCGGAAAAATAAGTATTGAAGGGTAGTCATGGATGGTTCGAGAAGCAAATATCATGGGACTGGAGGATAACAATGATATTGAGGAGCTTGTGGAAGAACACAACCAAGAGCTGATCACCGACCAGCTAATAGAATTTCAGTGTCTTTCACAGCAAGCAGTTGAAGAGGAGAGTTTTTCAGTGGAGAAGGACGAAGAAACGACAAAGAAACAATCTTCTGGCACAATATAATAAATGATGAAAGCATGGGAAACTGTTGCATCGTAAGTTATAAACCCTCACCCTGATAAGACGGTGGCTATGCGCACTATAAATGTATTGAAGGACAATGCGGTGACACATTTTCAGCAAATTTCGAAGCACCGAGAAAACCAAATGTCGCTAAATAGCTTTCTAGTAAAAAATTTAGATATGTGTCATAAATTCGTATATAATAAACTGCATATGGGTGATTTTTCTTCTTAAGAATTTATGTATAAGTAATTTTCTTTAAATAATAAATGTTACATCTAAAAAATTTTGAATATTTTTTGGCATGGAACGCATTATCGTATTTTACATTAATTTATATGGGAAAAATTGTTTCCCATTACAAATGAAATACTTAATGAGTGTTTCCCATTATGAGTAAGACTCTAGAACGAATTATGCTCGTTATGCGAGGTTCCACTGTATATAGTAATATTAGTCGTAATGGGATATGTATAGTAGATTCGTTGCCAATTTCTATGCATATTTCATTCAATATCTTGATACATTTAAAGTTAAGAGCTAAAACATTGCTAAAACAATATCTTACTAATCAAAAGGAAAGACGAAAAAGGAAAGACGAAATATTTCGGTGACTATAATTCTAACAACCTTATAAGTTATGCGACAATCAGTATATACAATTGATGTAGAAAAAAATATATATTATAAAAAAATCGTAAGGGATATTTTTATAGACAAAATAATGTCCAATCGTCTGCCGAATTAGCAAGAAAAAAAATTGTCTATTTAGTTGTTATGCACGTGACGATAAATTTATTTAAAGTACCAGAAAAAGAAATCACGTGATCAGCATTTAATAAATTAAATTCTAAAAATTAATCTTTAAAAATTCACCAAAAATCAGAAAATCGAGGTAAAGATTCGAAAAATATTTAATTTTAAAGGAATTTTTATGATCTTTCCTGTGATATAAACTTTATAACCCTCAAATTATTATTTTAAATGCAAACTTAAAAAAAGTTACTAAAACAGCTAAAAAATTTAATTTAAAAAAATCTAAGAAGAATTTCTCAAAATCTCTCTTAGTGCACCCCTACACTATAAGAAGAATCGCCATGCAAAATTTCAGCCCTTTAGGTCCATCGGTTTGGTCTGTGCGTTGTATGTCAGTCAGTGAGTCAGTTACGGAACTGTTTTATAATATAAATATTGTGTGTGAAGAGAGAGAGAAAAAAATAGTGATAGGTATATAACAATGTAAAGAACAATATTTTGTAAAATTTTGGAGCACTAAGAATTGTTTGCTTGTTAATTTTTTTATTACTTTCATTACATTTAGTTGGGCTCAAAATAAAAATAAATTTATTTTCTATTCACTATAATCAAACAATTTTTGATGTACATGTACTTGAATATTTTTTCTGCAGTTTGACGAAGATGACTCAGTTGATTCTTGCCAAATTGCCGTATAAGTCAATTTGTTATCATTTGGGCAGTGAAATTGTCTGTCGCTTTGGTGTGACGATTCGGGCAGCAAATTAAAAATGGTTCCCTTGGGGACTTATATTGAAGTAAAAAAGAAGTTTTGTCCGATACTTTTATCTTTCTAATGTGGGATCATCTAAAGAGTCCTAAACAGCCTAATTAATATAATATTATCCTACAATTAAATAAATATTTTACGATGTCTAGTTTGGCAAAAATGCTTGCGATACTAAATAAGGCTTTATTCCTTCTATGGCTACCCTACTTTGCATAACATTACTTTTCTCTTTTGGGAACGCTTATATTTATTTTATTGAGCAGTAATGTATTTCGATTTACCTTACAAAGAATTGAAAAACAAATATTTCTATAATGTATAAGTAATCTGTATTTTTTTCACTAAATACTGAATATTGTTAGCATCAAAATAAAGATGCATCTCCAATATCTAAGGTGCATTTTCAATAGAGTTAATATATGCGTCACGTTTTATTATGTATTTTAGGAACTACGGAACAGCAAACACGATCCAAATAACAACAACAACAACAAAACGTAATAAACCATTGAAATATCAATTTTAAAAGTATCATTTCCTTTTCATTTCGTTTTCGAAAAACCTTAAATGATGCTATTCACAGAATTTCCTCGAAAAGCAATTGAAATTGGTCGTTTTTCTTATATTTTTTTTCTTAACACGTTTTGAGAACAGATGGTAAATATTTCGATAGCTTTTCAGCGCCTTTTAAAGAGTCCTATCCAAACACACAAGTGAGAGACGAATTTGAAATTTTATTTCTTTCAAAGCAATCATGATAACAGAACATTTATAAAGATATTACAAAAGAACTTCACGAAATAAGATCGCTTATTTATTTATCAGCACTGAATATTTGTAAAAGGTGACTTTTGAATGAGATTTAAGAATAGGAAATGAGAGCGGATGCAAGCTATTACTCTACAAATTCATATTAGCATCCATATTTTCGAAGATTATGACGCGTGATAGAGAAATTTTCTAGATTTTTCTTTATCCTACATTTTGAATATGCATATTAGTTGTAGACAAACGTATTCAAACGCGGTATTTCGGCGAATTTCGACAATAATGATAGATTTAAAACACTATTTTTTTGTCTGTGCCATGAATCCAAATTCTATGTTTGATTAAATTTGAGTTTATGTTTCAAGAATTTTATTTAAAATAACCAAGCAAGTTTTATCAGTGTCTGTAACTAAAACCTTATTATACCTCTATTTATAACATGTTTATCTCTGAAAACAATAGAGCACGAATACCGCAATTTGATATGCACATGGTTTGACAAAACTGTCAAAATAGCACTGACTTCTTTGAATCCCCTTTAGTTTTCAATATGGCAAGCTTTAAACTAGAGCCCACTTTTTATGAATGGATTTCAAAAATTTTTTCTTCTACCCTGTTCCAGAGACATCCTTTGGAAGACTTGTGGGGTTGCCAATTTATGTGGGAATAATTCCTCCTCCTTTTTAACCACTTTGAGCCAATGTGTGCACTATGAATCTTGAAATTGTCGTATTGGAATTCATCTGAGCTATTGAAAATATCAATTGTAAGCATGAACTTCTCTTTAATGGAACATACGTACTCGGATGACTTAATACTACTGCTGTGTAACATTGTTGAACATGGAGCATGCCAAATGGTGCAATCAAATGGGATAATAGTACGTACATGCACATAATATACTACACGTTGTAGATGCATCGCTACGTGCGCTGTGCGATAGATGAATTGTTAGGGCTCAGTCTTTTGGTGTTCTAATCCATTGGTTTGAAGTTCACAGGTTTGTTTAGGGATCGGACCGCAGGGTTTGACCGTAGCACTTCTAAAACCATATCTACTGGTAATTTATTCATTCGTTTCCTTCACACTCAAATGCAAACATCGTTTTGGAAGAGAGTACGTCTGAACTTATCAGACTACGTACGTTCTGTGATTAAGTCAGAGAAAAATTATTGTGATCTCTAGAAAAATGAAGTGACACTCTTTCCTGTCTCATTAGCAAGTAGTTTGTTTGATTTTGGTAAAATTACCGTTGAGTTCTAATCATGTAATATTCCATAACATTTGGCGAATAGAACTGATATATAGACAAAACTGTAAACAAAGAATCTATGCTTATTAGTTTACAGTATTTGAAGGGGACAAATGAGATGGCTCATGAGAATTTTATTTGTTGCTTTTCCTTTTGGCATAGTTTGACTGTTAAATTTGACATCAAAGACAAACAAAATGATTATTCTCGTTTAGATTTACCTTTCCTTCGAAATATGAAGTAAAGATGTTGTTAAAACTTATGTTGTAAGCAACTGATAGCAAATTTAATGTTTATTAGATAACAAAAACTTAGTGTCAGATATCCATCAATGACTGAAAGCCCTGAATATATTTCTAAATGACACTCTCCATTGTCCGATTAAAATCAGTTGCATTTTTACTGAACTACAGAATCTACTCTGTATAACTTCTCAATTCGTGTCGTACGCAATCTCTGCCCCAAACATTGACTTTCACATGTATAAGTGTGAAACCACTAGTCTTACTACCATATTTTACGGTTTGTTTCCACCTGAGTTTTCGGAATATCCTTTTGTGAGAATGGAAGATTTTGAAGTTATATTATGAACTTCAATACAAATTGTGAGAATATGTTGTTTAAATGAATCCCCGCGTCTGCTTTATGCAAGAAAATGGAAAAAAGGCCCTCTCATCACAACTGTATTATCATTCAATAAAAACTCTTTTAGGCATAGGTTTTAACCCTTCTAATACCACGGGGTCACCAGTGACCCCATTGTGTCTTTGTCAAACAGCTGTAATTACTGTATGATTTCTAAAATTCTGAAAAATTTGTCTTTTCAAATTTAGACCCTAACGTCCCATACATACATAAAAATTTTATTATGCTCATAAATTTTAATTAATTTTGCCAATTTATACACTGAGCACCATTGGGGTCACATGTGACCCCACAAAAAATTTATTAGAAATTTCAAAAACAAACGAATTTATTTAGAGTAATATTACAATTGAGGGATATTTATAAAAGATTTCTGGTTCTGTCTATAGATGACAGCACTAATTAGGTAAAAACTATTTCAATCAATATAAAACGTTTTATCGCATGCTCAGTTAGAAGTGTTTCAAAATGGCACGCATGAAGCAGAAATATCTATCTGAAGAAGAAATTTCGAGAATTATGAATGAAGAAAATGATTCTGAATTAGACACCAACGAAGTTTCAGATGATGATGGAGCGGTCTATTTTGTTGAATATATTGACGATGACAATGATCTCTCAGATGACTGTTGATATGTTATAACATCATCAAATACAAAAGAACCTGCTAATGCTGAAAAGAATAGCTTTGTGTAAGTAAAAAACTTCTTTTGTATAATTATATAATTCTAGTAAAATATTTCAAATAAAATGTATCTAAAATATCTAAAAAGTATCTAAATTTAAAAAATCTATATTCTTTACCGCATTGTTGAGAACTTCGTTGAAAATATATTTCTTACAATTTTCTCTATCCTAATTAACTAATAAATCTTAGATAACAAAATATTTTTATTCATAGATCAAGAAATAATAATGAAATATGGGATGAAACTCTACAAAGAGATACCCAAGGTAGACAGCCAAGTCGGTTGTCGGCCCTGGTGGAGATCCAAGGCAGACGGCTGTCTACCTTGGATATCCACCAGGGCCTAGACGTTACACGGTAAGAAATGTAGACACTATGCAATCTCTCTCCATAAAAGCAAATATCGTTGAAGAAATTCTAAAATGGTCAAAGAAAGAAGGATAAATAGTATATGGGGATAGTTGGGCTAACACAGATAAAGATATCTTGTGCTTTTTTGGACTGCCTATGCTTGCTGGAGGGTATAAAGCAAATTATGAAGCAAAAACGAACCTGTGGAATGAAAATGATGGTCGCCCAATTTTCGATAAATCTATCGCTAGGAATAGATTTACAGAAATATACCGTTGCATTCGATTTGATGATTCTGATAATAGGCACAAAACTCGATCTCATGATAAGCTATCACCAATCAGAAATATATTTGAGCTTTGGACAGTCATATTAGTGTCAAGATCAAGCCCAGAAAATACCAAACAGCCTTAACGCGCTTCATGAGTGGTCATGTTAAAGCACTCACTTTTCGGCAGGGACAGAAGATCTTCCCGCAGTGCCACTGGTGCTCTGCCGACATGGCCTCCCCTGCCCATATTTTGGCTTGTTTGGGTTTTACTAAGGACGAGATCCTTCTGGACCCTCTACTGATTTTAGACTTTTTAGAAATTTTTGGTTTTATGGAGATTGTCTTGCCATGCTAGACAATCTGGGATTAGTAAAAAAAAAAAAAAAAACATTAGTGTCAAGATGCTTACATTCCTCATGAGAATATCACACTCGATGAACAATTGGTTACCTTTAAGAGCAAATGCCCATTTAGACAGTACATCCCGTCAGGACCGTATTTCTAAATAGGCTAAGTAGGCTGCAGCCTAGAGCGGCAAATTTTCAGGGGCGGCAGTTTGGCAATTTATTCAAAAGTTAAAATGAAGTATTTCAGACGTTAATAATATTTTCCGTACGAATTTAAGAATACATGTTACTTAAAATATGTTTTAGTCCTTCTACATAGCCTACTTTATAAAACTATAACATAATACAAATTCACATCACGTAATCTTCTATTATAGCTTTCTTGTAGAGCAATCTAATTTGGTTTGACAACACTGGCACAAGCGCAGCGATTCGATCTGACAACACTGTAGCCGATCTGGCAACACTATTGGTGGAAGGACCAGTGGCTCCACTGTCAGTAGTGTAGTGTAGTGTCAGTCTAGGTTGTCTGAGTCTAACGCTGTCATGCATGTCTATCGGTGTACACAACGGGATCGTTGATGATTGTGTTGAGCGAGGCGTGTTCGTGTTTTTTGTTACGATTTTGCCTTATAGTTTAGAATATAGTATAGTTTGCCTTATAGTGTAGAATTTCAAATCACACAACAGAAAAAGAAACAACTAGATATAAATCCCGAGGAATATTTCGAAGATTAGAACGTTTTGAGACTGCGTTTATGGTGTATTTCTGGAGCACCGTACTTCACAGAATCCATAAAATTAGCAAAGTCATGAAAAGTGGAACTGTGGATGTTTTGTTTTTCAGAGATTTGTATGGCTCTCTTGAAGAATATTTTACGGAACAGAGAAACAACTTTGATTACTTTGAGGAATTGGCAATGGATATAACCAAAACTGCATCTTATGAAAAAGACAATAAAAGACAGTCAAAAAGAAAAGTTTGGCCTGAAGAAGACCGAAGTGGAGAAGTTTACTGGCAGGGATGACCTTAAAATAAACAAGCTTTTACCAATTATAGACTCTTTTGTTTGTGAATTCAAGAAAAGAAAAATGGCCTATGACGAGTTTCAAGACCGATTCTACTTTTTATCTCAGTTGTGTGATAACAATACAGATATGGAAGAGGAACTGAGGAAAAAGGCCACCAAGTTTTACCACGTCTACACAGTTGATTTGGATTCGGATTTCCCTGAAGAGTGCATCTACTTTCAAAAGCACTGTGCTGTGGGTATTGATCCCCCATCTGATAAATCATTGGAAGGAATTTCGAAATTTCTGAGGTTTAATTCCTTACAAGATGTTTACCCCAATTTGGAAATTGCCGTAAGGATAAGTTTGTGCATACCTGCTACAAATTGCGTGGGAGAACGCAGTTTTTCCTGCCTTAGAAGAGTTAAGAACTATCTGCGAACTAGTATTTCTTAAATACGGTTAAACTCACTTTCATTATTTTGTATTGAGGCAAGTACAACAAAAACAATTTCATATGAGGATATTATTAACGAGTTTGCCATTAAGAAATCTCGTAAGAAAGTTATGTAAATTTGAACATGAAGATTACGTGGGATGAGTTGTTTTATAGAAGTTTGTATATTTTTCAACAAATAAACCAGTAATTAACTACATTTTGTGTAATTTCATTTCACCGTCTACGACAACTTAATTCAAATTGAACACAGTTCTTCAATTACGCAAAAGAGAGTCATTAGCATTAAAATATAAAAATATGTTTAAAATAGTGATCATTGATCTCCAAGAATAAATTAATTAAGTTCGAAACCCATTTCATTTTTTAACGAATCTTAAAAGAAGTAAGTAAAAAAAAACAAGCAGATAACTAATTTGATTATATAATTCATTACGTAAACCATTAAAATGATAGTTTTATCTAAACTAAATGAACATTGTGTTTAAAAAAGATGAAAACACCAATGAACTCTATCCTTTTGTTGTATAAAACAAATGTATTAAGAAAATATGAACTATAGAGGGAGTGGCAAATGGACTTTAGCCTATAGGCGGCATACTCTTAAATCCGGCCCTGCATCCAGTCAAAACCAGGAAAATATGGAATAAAGCTCTGGGCTGCTTGTGACAGTAAAACTTCTTATGTATGCAATATTCAGATATACACAGGAAAAGAACAAAATATGCCTACAGAAGTTAATCAAGGAAAGAGAGTAGCTCTGGATATAGTGAAAGGAATGTATAATACAATAAGAAATATCACAGCAAATAACTTTTTTATTAGCTTAAATCTAGCAAAAGAGCTAGAGAATAAAAATTTTACACTTATCAGTACGATAAAAAAAAATCGATCCGAATTACCACAGGTGTTCGGCACATGCAAAGGAAGACATGTCAACTCTTCAATATTTGGATTTCAAAAGTCAGCGACAATCGTATCCTATTATCCAAAGAAAGAAAAAGTTGTAACTCTTTTGAGCAGATTGCATTTTACTCCCGAAATTAAGAATATACAGACAGCGAAACCAGCAATGATTCAAGATTATAATAACAGAAAATCAGGAGTTGATACGATGGACCAACTAGTGCAAACATATAAAACAAAGTGAATGACGAGAAGATGACCAATGGTCATCTTTTACAATATATTAGATACAGGTGAATTGAAGGGCTTTATTATTTGGTTTCACCTTATCCCAAAGTGGGAAGAAAAAACAAATTATAAGAGAAGAGTATTTCTTTTGGAATTAGGCAAGTCTTTATTTGAAAGGCGACTGCAGAAGCAGGTACCTGTTCCAAAGACACTGGGAGCAGGCATGAGCCTGAAAAGGAAAAAAAAAGGGGGTAGATGTTTTTATTGTGAACGTTTAGCGGACCGAAAATATAGTAATAACTGCAGTAAATGTTCAGTTTTTGTGTGTAAGCAACATTCAAACACTTTATCTCCAAATTGTGCATGATGCATATTTCAATATACCCTCAACTAATTGTGCCTAATTACAATTTTTAAAGGTTCAGTATTTTGATAATTGAATGAAATGTGTCTGTTAATTAATAAATTTATTGTAAATAATATGTTTGTCATAAATTATACGCATTACAATAAAAAAAACTAATGGGGTCAGTAGGGACCCCAATGATACTTAAAATGATAATGTTACAAAAAAAGTTGGTAGTAGAAGTGTTAACATCATAGTTATTCGCGAATTGAGTTTTATTTGCATGTACTATCGTACTTTTCTGCTATACGTAAAAATACATACATACATATATATATATATATATATATATATATATATATATATATATATATATATATATAGAGAGAGAGAGAGAGAGAGAGAGAGAGAGAGAGAGAGAGATGTGTATGTGCGTGTGAATAAGAGGAGTGTCATTTTTAAAGTAAGAATCTTTTCATTGTAAAAAAATAATTTGAATATACCTCAATTATATTTTTTTTCAACAGTTTATTAGCTCAACGTACTTTCTCATGTGGGGGCCGTGGCGGCCTTGTGGTACAGCGCGCTGGGTTTCGGTGCTGAGGGTGCTCAGATCGAGTCCTGGTGAAGCGCTACTAAAATGCCTCCGTTTGTGTCGTTCCTTCATAGGGGGCAATGCTGGTCCGCCTATATGGCGCCCCCATAATAAAATGGTCAGCAAAACTGCGGTGAATTATAGGCGAATGTCTTCGCGACAAGTGCCTCCGCATTGAAGAAAAGAAAACTTTTTCATATGATTGTAAAACAAACTGAGGCAGTTGTCCGTTCGTCAAAATTTTCCGATCTCGCCTTCATCGAATTCGATCACTAGTTCCTTTAAAAAAGCATGACAGTCTGTTTGACCTCCTCATCTCTTTGATGTCATGCGTTTTTCCCCTAAAATTTTTTCAGTTTTTGAAACAGTAACTGGGTCTAGTAAACTGGCACTGTTGCCGAGTTTACCAGAACCAAACTGGGTGACCAATAAGTTCCCAATGAAATTTCTCTAACAGCTTGTTTCGTTTGGTATGTGGTCGTGTGTTATTATACGGGAGACGAAACGTCAGTGTTAAGTATGCCACTCCTACGGTACTAAATAGCGAGGTGCAGCCGTTTGAAAGTATCGTAGTATGCGTCAACATTAGTAGTTTCATCAATGGACAAAGTCAACCGGAAGATCACATTTCTTGTCCCGAAAGAAAGGGACGTGTCTTTACTACTTGTCTTGGATTTTTGGATCTCTCAGGTGATCCCACTCAAGAGAATGACGATTCATTTCCGGTGTGTAGGGGGACACCCATGTATCGTCCCCTGTCACAATATGTCTCAAAAGTTCAAAGTCATCTTTTTTACAATAGTTTAATATTATGAAGGCGGCAGCCTTGTGATTTTGTTTCTTTTCGTCCATCAGCATTCTTGGCACCATCTCGCACAAATTTTTACTTATTGCAAGTATCCCTTGACAATATTATACACGATGTAGGGATGTTCGTTTTCTACAAGAACAAATGAAATAACAAACTTTTAAATCGAATTTTAAGAGTCTTCAATGATAGTTTTTTGTTATATTTATGTACATTGAAGAGCTAAAAAAACTGTTACAGCCGTGCGTATGCAAATAACGGAGATATGCAACCAATCAGCGTACGCGATGCGGTCAGCAGTGCCTATATAAGACTTCGAGTGTCTGGCGAAGCTGTTAGATCGGTTCCTGCTGCTACAATGGCAGGTAATCACGATTTATGTGACTTTGAACGTCGTTTTATAGTCGGTGTACAGGAGATGGTACTTAGCATCTCCAAGGTAGCTATGTAGCTTGGATTTTCGCACATGACCCTGTCACGAGAGTACAACGAATATCAGGTATTCGGTAAAACATCAAACCTCCAACAGTGATGAAGCAGGAAAAAGTCCTTGAAAGAAAGGACCGTCGACGACTGACGATCCTTAAACAATATAGACACTGATAGTGCAACACTTCCAGAAATTTTTGTGGATTTAAATGCTGGTGCATCAAGAAGTGTCAGCGTACAAACTGTTCAACGGACCGTCATTCATATCGGTTTTTCGGAGCTTCAGGCCCATTCGTGTACCGTTGTTGAGTGCACGGCACAGAGTTTTACGCCTTGCCTGGTCTCACCAACATCTGCATTGGACTGATGATTGGAAACACGATGCTTGGTCTAACGAGTCTCGTTTCCAAATGTATCGAGTGTGGGTGTATATGAGTATGTATATGAGTATGGAGACAACCTCATGAATACATGGACCGTACATGTCAACCGAGTACTGTTCATATCTGGTGGAACCTCTGTGATTGTATAGGGCGTGTACAGTTGGCGTGATATAGGACCCCTGGTACGTCTCTGACAGGTGACAGGTACATAAGCATCATGTCCGATCGTCTACACCCATCCATGTCTATTGTGCATTCCGACTGAATTTGACAACTCCAGGATAATGCGACAACCCCCATGTCGAGAATTGCTACCGAATGGCTCCAGGATCACTCTTCGGATTTTAGATACTTCCATTGTCCACCTGAATCCCGAGACATTAACATCATTGACCATATCTGGGATGCCTTGCTACGTGCTGTTCAGAAAAGATCTCCACCATCTCACACTCCTATGGATTTATGGACTGCCCAGCAGGATTCATGCCGTGAATTGCCTCCAGGTTATCTTCAGACTTTCGTCGAGTCTATGTCACGTTGTGTACCGGCACTTCTGCGTGCTCATGGGGGCCGTACACGTTATTATGCAGATGTACCAATTTTTGGGGGATCTTTAGTGTATATTCTTAACCTATAATTATGTTTATCCCGTTTTTCTTTGCCATTACTTAAATTTAATTTTATGTAGAATCTAGCATTTCTTTTTTTTTAGAATTACTACAATATAAACAATAGTAGGACTTTCTTTAACGCAAAGTGGGCCGTTGACAACATTTTAGATGACATTTAACAGCATACTTATATTACCAACATACGACTGGCCCATTCATTGTATGAATACAGTATAATAAATGCAATTATCAAAATATGGTAAATAACTATAAAAGCCGTTTTTTCAATGTGGATAAAACAAAAGCTATAGAGAATCTTTAAACCAAAGATTGAACCCACAATAGGAAGTGATGAAAACCATCAATCTTTTTTGAATTTAAAATTAACCATTTGTAAAGTATTTATGTCAACTCTGTAGGATTTTAGTCAATATAAAAAAAACTAATTAATGAACATATGTTGGATTAAAATCACTGTAAATCGTATTAAAAATCTCCAGCAAATGCAATTGTAATTCAGTTATCAATAATATTATTTACTGGCTAAAAAAATGAAAATCATTTTTATCGAAAAATATAATTACAGTATGTTCGTTTTTTAATTAACTTTAAAAAGTTTCATAGAAAAATATATTAAATATGACTACATCTATTATTCAGTAGCAAGTTTCTCACATTTTAATATTGAATGTAAAATAATTATTTCAAAGAGAATCTTTTTAAACATTCCTGATTGATCTGAAATTTCGCATGCAAATACATATTTCATTGACTTCTTCGTCTTTAACTGGGACTTCTTTGAATTTCTAGTGTTTTTTTTTTCGTCCTCAAATTTCGAACTTAAATATTGATTTTTAATCACTGTTAAAACCAAAGGGAAATAGAATGACGAAAAACATCTTTATTTTTCAAAACTTTTAGAAAATTAGTATGGTTAATTCGAAAATTGAATAAATATTTTAAAATTTAATTTTACTGTTGTTAAATTCTAAAAAATAATATTCTTTAGTTCTTAAAATTCATACCGAGGAATTTCTTTATTTATAATTATTATTTTTTTTTCAAATGGCTGGGAGAAGCCAGAAGTGTGTGACCATTTCGCTCTCTTGCGATGCCCCGGGTGCACACCACAGGGGGGGGGGGGGTCTACGCTGCATAATTGAGGTATATTCTCATTATTTATTATTACCGTGTGTCGCCCAATGGCTAAGTGGTTAAGGCACCAACCTTTCCCGCCCTGGACGTGGGTTCGATTCTCGCATAAGACTTGATTGTAACCTGGGGAACTCGTCAGCCTTTCGCTTGCAAAAGGAGTGCCTTTGTTTGCAGCGTCAGTAATTTTTCATACATTTAAAGAACTTACTGTTTGGTGCACTTAAAAATAATTATTCGATTGATAATGGTACCTTAAAATTTTTTATTTTGTAGGTGTTTACAGATTATTGCAAAATTTAAGTAGCTATAATCCAAAATTTACCCCATCTAGAAAGGCCATCGTCCATTGTCGGTGCCATCATTTGTTAATAAAAAAAAAAATAATTAAATAAATCTTCTGTGATTGTGTGATTTACGTTTCTATTTCATTGTATTTTTATGTACACCGGACTGTGGTGTGACAGTCGTCAACTCCAGGAACCTTAGCCCCACACCCAAGTTATTGCTGTGTAAAAAATTATATCGTAGTTATTGTCATTCATGTAAGATAGATGGCAGCACTACGTATTCACTATACTGTTGCATTTGAATGAGTACATTTTTCTTAAATGTAAATAAAAGTAAAACTTTATGACACTTCATACACACAAAGCTTAATATTTTTATCTAAACATTTACTCGTTTCTATGAATCCATTAAATGAGTTGTGATTATTATTTTTATCCCATCTTACATTAAATATAAAAGACATTAAATAATATTTAATAAGGATAGGAAAATGAGGTTACGGAGTGAAGTTTATTTTAAAACTTTTTATGAATGGAAGCAATTAGGGACTACATTCCTAATGCAGCCATTTAGTGTCAAACTAATACATTCCTACAGTCATTTAGTATAAAGCTAAACTTTTGAATTTCCATCGGCATCTGCAAACATTAGTCAAGTTTTCTGCATATGTTCTTGCCTTTTGACGGATGGCAATAATTTTTTATAATTTCTTTTTCGATTTTATTACAATACTCTTCACTGAAAAGAAATAACGTGCTTGAAAAAGAGTAACAAGAAATGTTAGAAGGAAACAGAAAAATCTGCCATAAATCACTATATAGGTTTTTAAAAAATAATTTTTAATAGAAATAGAATTTAGGGTAATTTGCAATAATTAACATTCAGGAGAAAAGAAAAATAATCGGACAGCTAAATAAATCTCTATATTTTATAAATTTCAGTCGATTAAAATTTTATACATGGGTTTTAAAAAATAAAATTCATTTTAATAATTATCAAAGTATATTATAATCTTTAAGTGGGAATACTTTCTGTAAAATTATGCAGATAAATATTCGATATTAGTAACTTTTAAATAAAGAATTTCAAGGATAAATTTTCTAACTTATTTTAACATTATATAGCAATTAGCAATATATATATATATATATATATATATATATATATATATTCTTTAAGTTTTTTCTATCTATATGGTTAAACAGAGCGAAAGAATGTATGGGAAAATATATCAACATTTTTGTGTTCTTTATTAATATAAATGATACAGATTTCAAATACAGATGGCAGCACATATTGAAGAGAGTTAGATACCGAGTTTCGTTTCATGTGTAAAATTTATAAGAACCTAGAAAGCTGTATACAAAAATCTTCACCCCTGACAAAATTGTATACATAAAATCATATTTAGTTACAACTGTAAAAGATGCATATTGCAATGCATTAAAAATACAATAATATATTTTATTTGTAGATATCTGCATTACATTTTCACGTATTATAAAAGTAGGAAAATATGTTATAGTTAAAACCTCCAAAAATATATATTATAGTTAATGAAATAAGGATTTCTTCAAATATAATACAGGGGGAAATAAACTACTCTTTTACAATCGACACATTATTTTGAATTATTGTTATCGTCTCTGACTATTTGTTGCAAAGTGAAGAAGTATAGTTTTAAACGTATTAAATATATTAATATTTGCTCTATTATACAAAGGTGATCTTCATTAGAATATTACTTGTTAAAGTTTAATTTTAAAAATTTAATAAAAGTACCAAAAATCTAAAATACAAATTCAAGTTTTTAAAATATTACTATGTTAGAATTTACATCAAAGAAATAGTAATCCTCGAATTCAATTACATGATGCAATTACAAGGTGCTTTCCCATGTAATTTAATAGTATAAATCGTAGTATATAATTCCTTACGTCTCATATTAGAGAGCAAGTATATCTGAGGTTTTCCGTTATTAATTTCAACAAGAGATGGCAGCACTAAACAGAGATTCTTATGAAAGGCTAGAATATTGTATTCCTATTCCATTTTTTACACGGCGTTCAGATCTGTGTCGTATAACACAATATTCTGTAAAAAAAAAAAACATAGGGTATATGGTAAAGGATGAATATGTTCAACGATTTGTTTTTGGTTACAAAATACATATTAGAATTAATAAAATAATAAAGGATTGAAAAAATAAATAAAATTATTTATTTATTTCGGTATTCGTGCTGATTGTATGTGTTATACATAAAGAAATTCTCATTCTTAACAATCTCAAAAAACATAAAAAATACTGCAGTCTCTTGAAATTCAAATAAATTCAAGATTAATTTTAAATTTTAAAAAAATCACAAATTCAGGAAAAAAATAAAAAATATAAACGATTAGACGTTTTATTATTCGGATCTCCTTTATTGAACGAATCTCATCCTTTTTTGTTGCGCTTATGCAGAATCGCTTTCGTCCGATGAAATTTGTATAGTATTTTCATAAGTTTTCCAATTTTCAGGCAAAACTTCTCATGATTGAGGTTGATTACTTTTAGTCATAATTTCTGCAATACATCATCTGATTGAAATCTTTTTCCAGATTCCATATTGGGATCATTCGTGAAGAAATAAGTTTCCAGTTTGTTGGAATTTGAATGCCCTCAAGAATTCCTTTAGCTATAAAAAAATTTTTTTTTTTTTTCTTTTGGCGGGATGAAAAAGAAATTTGACTTTATTTTATCATATACAGAAAGTCAGTGTAAAATAAGGATTAAGTGAATAAATATTAATTTCAAACTAGATTTTCTTTAGTGGTGGCAATATGCAACATTTCGTACACCTTATGTTCCCCTCCTATAGACATGTATATATAATTATAAATTTTGTTTTGCATCTATGCAGTAGAGAAGATGTCCTCTAATTTTTCCCCAAGTTTCAAGGAAAATATCTTTGTTTAGTTTTATCCGAAAATTTGATATTCATTGAACTTTCTTTGAAGGTTGGGCATATATACACTTCTAACATACGTCTATCACGAACTGAAATACAAACTTTTGAGTATTCGACGTTTACCATTTAAATGATAAATGCCATCGTAGGAGGAGCTATAATTGCAAATATATACACTTCCAGTCTATGCAGCATCCGTGGACTTGTTATGTACTCCTTAGCAAGACACTGACGATAAGGCTTCTGGAGGTAACAATACCAAACGCGGAATTTCTCACTTTTTTTTTTCTCCTCAAGGATAAAGTGCAGAGATCCAGCCCACAACAGATAGTGCCATAGTCTAACACGAATTGCGATACAACGTTAAGAGTACTTTAAGAGGCCGAAATGCAGGGAAAACGCCGTCGGGAGGGGAGAAAAATTTTATTTATTTATTTTCTAGCCCAGCAGGCTCATTCTACACAGCGAATTTGTTGACTTATTTATTATGAGAATATAGTGGAGATGAACAAACATGACTACCATGACGGGACAACAGAAAAAGGTTCTTGCCTTAGTCTTAGCCCAAGACCGATCCGCCGAAGCTTATCACCCTAACCATTATACATACATACATACATACACACACAGACACACATATATATAGTATAAATATATATATATATATATATATATATGTGTGTGTGTGTGTGTGTGTGTGTGTGTGTGTGTGTGTGTAAGTAAATAATATATTAAATATTATGCCTCCCATTCTAGCATTTAAAGTCCCTTTCCTAAATCAAATCCTCAGTAATATTAAGTTATCGCTTTAAAACCCTTATCCACAGAACTTCCCATGAATCGCATGACTGTGCATTTCTACACGTGTACATCTCCGGATTCGGGAGTGGGTTAGCATCGAGAGCCCCAATATCTCCTGACCCTACAAATAATAGTCACATGTTCCTCTCGCTCTCGCGTTTAATGTTGAAAGATGATATTACTTCCAAGACTTTTTTTTTGGAATTGATGGATGTACTTTTGTCGCTCTAATAAACGATTGGACACGAGTGCTTCCAAATTTAATTTTATTCTTTTCAGGTTGAGTCTACCTACAGCCATGTAAATATGAGCTATAAATATAAATATATATATATATATATATATATATATACTAGCATTATTGCCCGGCGATGCCCGGGTAGATATATAGATATAATAATTTTGATGCATTCCATCAAAAAAATACTGGGCTGCAACCCTCGCTGTTCATGTTCATCTGGCCAGACAGAATGCGCTTAGCGCGTTTCTACTGAAATGATATACAAACAATAAGAAGGAAAGAAACTTTCAGACTACGGACCTTCGTCTGATTATATGTCTGATTTTATTGAGAATTAATAACTCAGTGTTGCGTGATTCACACGTTTGGATTGAATAAGTTTACGGTTTAATTAGATTTAATTAGATTTGTTTGATTCACTGTTTAATTAGAAATAAGTTTTATAATTTACATTTGCCTTTATTATTTATTTTTCCCTTAAAAACTCAGTTTGTTCCACATCACCCAAGAGACGCACTTTTTTCCACATCACCCAAGAGGTAAAAGTGCAAGATGCCCCTTTTATTTATTCAGAGTAAGGCGCGATTTCACATGAAGCCTATTTTCCTTACTTTGGTGATTCGGTTTTTTATTGTCGACAGGCCAAAAACCGTAGAAAAAGCAAATTGTAAATCGGTTCAAGCGACGAGAAAAACTGCAAATAACAAAGGACAAAGAGCAGAGCCGGGAAAGTTGTGTTAAAACATACTAATTTGAACTGCATTCTTAAAAAACTCCCATCTCAGTTAATCTAGTGGTTAAATTATATCTTTTACCGTATTTTAATATTTCTTTTGTCAATTTATTTCGTTGTTATGCACGTAACGCAAAATTAATTTAAAGTATCACAAAAAGAAAAGAAACCACGTGATTAGCATTTCATAAATTGAATTCTAAAAATTAATCTTTAAAAAATCACCAAAAATCAGAAAAGGGAGGTAACGATTGGAAAAAGATTACGTTTTAAAGGAATTTTTATGATCTTTCTCGTGATATAAATTTTATAACCCTCGGATTATAATTTTAAATGCAAACTTAAAAAAATTAGAAAAACAGCTTAATATAATTTTAAAAAATCGAAGAAGAATTTTTCAAAAATCTTTCTCGATTTACCTCTCCAGTATAAACTCCACTATAGAAGAATCACCATGCAAAATTTAAGCTCTTTATGTCCAACGGTTTGGATTGTGCATTATCTGTCAGTTAGTCAGTCAGTTAGGCAAGTTTATTACCATGAAGCTCTCACCCCCCGCGCACCCCTCTTCTCCCGCGCGGGGGAAGAGGGATAGGTTCGGATTTCACTGAACGTCTGTATCCACAGTGGGTCTCGCACATCTTACGGGCACAAAAAATCCTGAAAAAATTAATTTAAAAAAAACTAATTGAGCCCCAAACTTCGTTTTTGCGGATTTAAGTTTCTAGGGTCCTAAACATTAACTGTGCCGAATTTGGTCCCGATGGGTGAAACAGTCTATGATTCTATAGCGGACAAACAAACAGACAAGCTCTTTTATATATATATAAGAGCAGCATTTCAGTACAAACACTTCCAGCGTACCCAGCTGATCAGCTATGTGTGAGGAGCCATAAATAGGGCGATAGGATGGTCAAAAGGTGATCGCTATGCTCGAGGAGTATACATTTGGAATTGTAGCACTGGACTATTTTCCTTGCGTTTATTTAATCCATTCATGGTCTTCAACTGCTACTCTTAGTACAGGCCGTTTAGGGATGGCTATCGACATTGGGGAAGTTTGCTACGACCACGCAGACCCGGGTTCGTTTCACGGTCAAGAGAAGGATGCATCCTGATATCTTTGATGTTTTCTCAGCGGGAGTAACAATTTCTCTTCCCCTTATTCCCCAACAACAAAGTAGCTCACCAAAATTACGGCGAGTTTGGGCGAATGTATCAAGTACGTACCGCATTAATAAATAAATGAAATAAAATAAAAAGTTGCCGTGTAAACACATAAGGATTTGTAAATATTTATGCTCTTCAATTCCTTTCGGGAAAGCAACAGTTTCCGTTAATTAAGAACCGGATCGAAAGGAAAATGTGAATAGATTGATGCAGTAATCACGATCAGATAGAAACACACCACCGTCACGCAACTTGCATCGATCAAACTGAGTTAAGGTAGAAACAAAACAATATCGTTCCTTTGAATAGATGTAGATTTCTAGGAGAGATGTTTAAAAATGCAACATATTGCAAAATGAGCTCTATTTTCTATGAAGTTTAATCATTGTGAAAAAATATTTCTTACACCAAGAAACAGTATTCAGAATTTGAGGTTTTTATTATGTAAAATATAGTTTAAAGCAGACGAGTTATAACCCAGAATACCCGTAGTATTTTTTTTTTAATAGAGACAGACGTGGTATAATAAACGGATGTTTAGACAATGTATTGAAATTTGTGTATGGCGAACAGTTATGGTTCCGAAAAAAATGACCGTCGAAAAGGGATTTCTTCCATAACATTGGCTCTATGAAGTTTTAAATCGGTACTGAACGAAATATGGCCGGTTGGAGAAGATTAACAGTATCCTCTTAATAAGTATAAAGTTCTATGAATTAAAAATCTACAATCAATATATATATATATATATATATATATATATATATATATATATATATATATACACTGCTGGCCACCCAAATTGCAACACCAAGAAAGACAAGAGATAACACAACAAAATTTATTTTGTAGATAACATGTTGACCAAGTATCAAATGATTAAATTTATAGACTTCTGTAAAGTGTGGTTCCTGCCAAAATCAGTAGCCAGAGTAGCCGCCATTGTTGGAGATCACCGCTGCCACACGCCTCGGCATTGATTCAAAGAGACTTTGGATGAGTTCTTGGGGTACAGCAGACCAAGCAGTTTCCACACGTTGCCAAAGTTGATCTGCTGTGGCAGATGGGGATGGAATCTGGGTCAATCGTAGAGCAACCATGGACCACATGTTTTCTATCGGCGAAAGATCCGGACAGCGAGGTGGCCAGGGAAGCAATTCAATATGGCGATTGACGAAGAACCGTTGGACAATGCGTGCCACGTGTGGTCGCGCATTATCCTGTTGAAATATGGCTGTGGGCAAGCCCTGAAGGTAAGGAAGGACAACTGGCTCCAACACCTCCGAAATGTAGCGCTGGCTGTTTAAAGTATCGGCAATGCTTACTAGAGGTGTGCGAGAGTGATATCCAATACTGCCTCATACCATAATACCCGGTGCAGGACCAGTGTGGCGGTGCATAACGCAGCTGTTCAGCAACCTCTCTTCACGGTGTCTCCAGACTCGAATGCGACCATCGTGGTGTTGCAGACAGAAGCGTGACTCGTCAGTAAAGACAATTTCATTCCATTCTGCCGTCCACATCCTTCTGTCATCGCACCATTGGCGGCGGAGACGTCTGTGGTTCTGCGACAAGGGTAGACAAAGCAATGGACGTCTTGCGGACAGACCACTCTGCTGTAAACCGCGTCGAATGGTACACGCAGACACTGGATGATGCGTTACAGACTGCATGTGCTGTGCTATGGTTCGTGATGTGACTGAGCGATCCGTCACTGCCATGCGCACAATTTGCCTGTCATCACGTGGAGTGGTGCGCTGAGGTGGATGCGATTGAACACGCCGGTCCGTCGTACCCTCCTGCATCCAACGATCACATATTACAGTTGTTTGGTTTTGTCCAACACGACTACCGATTTCCCTGAAAGATAATCCACAATCTCGGTAGGCCACTATCCTTCGTCTGTCGAACTCGGATACTTGATCAAAAGATGATCGCTGTTTTCGACGAGGCATAATTGATCGTTTTTTTGAAAAAACCACAAGAAAAACACAATTGCCGAACTTGAAATCGTCGAAATCTCCAAGCCTTAAATAGCGCTTTGAAGTGGCGCCACATGCGCGCGGGATGTGCGTCTGCGCTGAAATTCTAATCATTTGCATATCTCACCTCCGCTAATGCATGTTGTAAATTTCATGTTATTTGCATGTTTCCTTCAGGGTGTTGCATTTACAGTGGCTAGCAATGTATATATATATATATATATGTGGGCTCGGGAGCCTGCCTCAATCCTTTTTAGTAATTATCACCTATATCGGTGTTCTGTGTGATGCCTGCACCTACCGCCGCTCATCGGAAGGAAAGGTGCACGAGGGAGTGAATCTCCAGCCGACGAGAGTTCCGGCAGACGAGAATATGGATGTAAATACGCGAGGACGCGCTTAGCTGTTAGCAGCAGACCGCTGTGTTTTTTCCCCTTAGGCTATAATGTTAATTAACAACGTTCTTTTTGTAACTATTGTGTAAATAAGTTTTCATTAAATGATAGTATAATTATCAGAGTATTCGTTTATAATAGTTTAAGTATTTGTTTTAAATTACCCGCTCTACTATCCTGTCCCCCCCCCCACACACACATATATATATTTATTTATTTATTTATACACACATACACTCAAGAGTCAAAACATTATGACCACCCCTACATTTTGCAATGAATTCGCCTGGATGACGTGGAAAGCACGTGATCAGGTGGAAATGGTATTTAACTGCTGCTGGAGAGTCTGAAGAATCATTCTTTCACTTACTTCTGTGTGTGATGGGAAAGGCTGTGGATATAAGCGACTTAGGCAATAGAGGCGATAGAGGGCAGATTGTAATTTCTCGAAGGCTCGGAAGAAGTATTTCCGAAACTGCACGACTCGTGGGTTGTTCGCGACCTACAGTTGTTAGTACTTATGCAAAGTGGATGAATGACGGTGAAACCAGCAGTAGACGATATGGTGTTGGACGTCCACACGCTATCGAAGAAAAAGGTCGTCGGAGACTGTCTCGCATGGTGAAGCAAATCAGGAGCCAGACAGTGGCTCAGCTGACAGCCCAATACAATGCAGGGCCAAGTAGAATAGTATCGCAGCACACTGTTCAGCGGACACTGTTGGATATGGGGCTACGCAGCAAACGTCCCACTCGTGTGCCTTTGCTGACCAAGCGTCATGCCAACTGCGCCTGCGCTGGGCCCGGGAACATCGCGACTAGTCCATGTATCAGTGGGAGAGAGTTGCCTGGTCAGATGAATCACGGTTTGTCATTCATCACGCCGAAGGTCGTGTCAGGATACGCCGTCTTCCAGGCGAACTGTTCCTCCCTCAATGTACAGTAGGTCATACACAGGCCGGTGGTGGTGGTATTATGCTTTGGGAGACGTTCTCTTGGGCGTCTCTGGGACTCGTGGTTGTGGTAGAGCAGACCATGAATGCTACAGGGTAACTGAACATCATTGCGGACCAGTTGCATCCTTACATGGCCTCTGTTTTTCCAGCTGGAAATGGAATGTTCCAACAGGACAACGCCCTGTGTCACAAGGCTAAAATTGTGTTGGAGTGGTTCCAGAAACATGATGCTGAATTCCAGTTAATGTCCTGGCCACCTAACCTACCGGATCTCAATCCGATAGAACACATTTGGGATGTCATGGGACGGCAGCTCAGAGTTCAAAGACCAGCAATTCGCAATATCTTGGATTTGCGTGACCGTTGCTTAAACATCTGGTACAATCTGTCTCCGGCGATCTACCAAGGACTTGTGGCATCCATGCCAAGGCAGGTTGAAGCTGTGTTGCGCGCCAAAGGTGGGCCAACTCGTTATTGACAGGTGGTCATAATGTTTTGGCTCTTGAGTGTATATATATGAAGCGATGAAAGGCAAATTGGTGTAAGTCAGTAAGTCAAGTGGTGTAAGTCCAAGCGTTTTACTGCAAAAACTACAAAAATATTCCACTATAAATTGAACAAATTATATTTCATAATAATTATTATAATATTGCAAATAATAATTATTTGCGATTCCATTATAAATTGATCATGGAAATTACATTTTTGCTCTCAAACAAAAAAGTTGAAAATGTAATTTACACTACTTTCACCACCTCATATATATATATACAGGTGGTTATCAAAATAATGGAAATTCTAAGAAACATCATGAAAACCTTTATTAATACGCAGCGGGATTACCTTTGTTATGAAATACCACCTGATTCATCTTGGAATGAGATTACATAAGTCCTAAATAGTGGTTAAGAATGTATTATACCATTCTTCAGGGAAAAATTATGAAAGTTCCTGTAGAGATGCTGTGGTGAATATCGATACCTTTATCTATCCGCTTAAACAGATTACAGTGGTTGGATCGTTTATTGTCGCTGAGATTGTACAGGTCAAGATAAGATATTTGACTTCTTTTTCATTCTCTTCAAGCCAATACTTGATAGATTTAGCTATATGTTTAGGGGGATTATAATATCGGAGAAAGCCATCTCTTGCAAGAAACAATGTTTGCACCATAGGATAGACTAATTAGTAAAAATTTCGGCATAGTCCTTATCATTCAATCTCCCTTATAGGGTTACAGTAGGACCTGAAGAAAATCATAAAGTGCCATCCCAATCTCTGATAGATCTACCTTCATGATTGACAGTTGAGATGACACAACCAGAATCTTACGTTTGTGTAGGTGATCTCCAGATATACGCACGTACTATTGCGAGAAACAACGTGAACAACGATTCGTCGGACCAAATGCCATTTTTCGACATATTACTCGACCAGGATTTGCGCTCGTGGCACCATTGTTGACGATATTTTGTATTGGCATCTATTATAAGTGGTTTGGGAATAACTACTCTTCCGTAAATACTTTGTTTGTGAAGTTCCTTTCTACCCTTAATGGTTGATATCAGAACATGCAGATGTCGATTGAGCTCTTCGGTCATTTTGGTTGCAGTTGTCCACTTTCTTGGTGCCTTAATCCTCTTTAATACCTCGTCCGTCTCTTTCACTCAGCTCTCCCTTTCGTCCACAATTCTGTTTGGCAAAGGATGTTTTTCTGTGCAGTCTGCATGCTATCATAACTTTCGATATCATAGCTCGAAGAACACTCATTATCCTGAGGTTTGCAGTAACAGATACTACAATTTAAACGCGCTCGAACAATTTGCCCTGTTTACAAGGTCTGCAAAGTTTGACATTTTAAGCTATTCCCCCCAAAAGCACGATGCCCTTAGGTTCATTACTGCTATCTAACAGTAGAATAATACATACACTATATAATATAAAAAAATACCGGTGGCCAGACTTGTTTTTTAAGAAATACGAAGCACATTCATAAACACCACTAATATTGATAGGTGTTTCCATTATTTTGATAAACACCTGTATATATATATCCTTGGAATATTAACAGATATGAATGAAAGGGGAAGAAATACGTTAGCAGGCTTTCCTACTATAGATGTAATCAGAGAACCTAGGCCTGTTTAACTCTGCTGTTGCAGAAGTTAAAGTCATGTTTTCAGATTACCGACCTACTCTAAAATCTGAAATATTTGACATACCTCAAATACAAACACCTTTCAGTTGAAGAAAAGAAATTCTCCGGCCGAAATGACAATGCATCAATGTACTTTACGGATACCCTCAAATACGGACAGAGATCAGTAATAAAATCTTTACTATTATATTGTGCCCCCTTTAAAAAAAGACAAATGCAAAAGAAAATTACATGATTATATGATGACGTGATTATATGAAAAGGTCTTCGCAGTAATAATTTGCTTGTTTTCTATACATCCTTAGAAAATCCTTTTAAAATTGTATTTCAATTGCTAACTTTTTTTCACTAACTTGAGTGTTCTACAAAAGTCAGATTAGATAAACAGAAAAGATCGGTAACCATTCATTCTGTAAAAGGTGGGAATATTTCTCCTAAGGCAGTATTACCTTCAATGCGTGATTTCAGAAACCAAGTCGAATGGACAGAATGAATCCATCTGGCGACTGAGGGTGTCTCTGGCAAATTTTACTATAGTTCTGTAACATACAAGCAACAACATATTGCAGCACTAAACTAATACGGTATTGCAGGATTCCCAGAAAGAACAATAATTGGTTTAAAAATGAATATCTAAAAAGCGAATACTGTTAATTTATGTGGTTGAAAATTAAAATAATTAGCGCGCAACTGTAATTTTTTTTCAAATTTTAGGATATTTTCCCAAAAAAATATTACCATCATAAAATAATTATTCGTTTCAGGACTATTTACATTTCATAGGTAATCAACGAATTTTGCTTGTTTATTATTAGGATTACACTTGTAAATATAGGGATGGCCCAAATGAAACTGAGACTTTCATTACAGTGACAGTGGTTAAGGGGACAGTGGACCTTCAAACCTAACTTTTTTTGTTTTGAATGCATTTTCTTGAAATTTGAATATGTGATTAGTACCATAGATGATATGTAAAAGTGGTTAAAATTTAAAGGTGAAATATTAATAATTTATGAATTATTAATTATATCAAAATTTGGCCAAATAAAAAATTTTCCACGCGCATTTCTTTTGCATATAATATGGTAATTTTTATTTACAAGATACCTTATAGAACTAACAATGAAACGTATTGCTTATTTTAAGCGTACATTAAAAATATAAAGAGAAAAAAATAATAATAGCGCAAGCACCCTTTTTATTACTCAAAATATCTATAAATTATCTTTTGAAGTACAAAATTTAGAAATTCTGAGCTACGAAGCATAATTTTTTTCAATAAGATTTATTTGATATACAGTTAAGTATATAAAAATTAAATTTCAAAGCAATACGATAATTAGAAATGCGTCTGGAGCAGTTTGAATGTTCGTAAAACATGAAAATTTTTATTTTGAGAAAAACACATTTAAAGTTATTTCTATTAGTAACCACATAATACCTAAATTAAATACAAATGCCTATAACTAGGGAAGTAATAACAGAAATTAAAAATTCTTTTTGCAACACATTCCTAATCGTCCGCAGTTTTACAATTCAAAAAAATAAAAAAAAAATTGAATTTTTGGACAAATATCACAATTTTGAAAGTCCACTGTCCCCTTAAATATCCAGAGCTTTGCGCTTGCGCCAGTACATGGCGTTGTATGTTATGAAACAAACCTGCCATTGTCGGAAAGTCAACGTGTTTCAGCAAGGTGATTACGTACGGCAGAAAATGCTAGTGAAGCCGAAATTTATTGTCATAAGAGCGATGTGTAAAGGATTGAGTGTCAGCCACAGTGCATAGATTCAGATGGAATTGAGAATTTCGTAATGGACGTGTGATGCCAGGACATGCTGAGCCTGCAACTACACTTGTCATCAGCAAGGTGATTACGTTCAGCAAGGTGATTACGTACAACAGAAAATGCTAGTGAAGCCGAAATTTATAGTCATAAGAGGAATGTGTAAAGAATTGAGTGTCAGCCACTGTGCATAGATTCAGATGGTTGCCGACCGGAGGCGCCCAGTTGTATGGGAACGTAATTGAATAAAGAAAGGTGGCGTTTTTCAGACGTTTAGAGAACATTCAGTGGAGGTACATTAAGTCGCCGATTGCGGATGCAGGGATTCAGAGATGGGAGGGTTCCAGTGATTATATAAGTCAGTCAGAGTGACGCTGGAGCTGGAGACATGGAGATACTGCTGGGCCTAGAAAGACTTGAATCAGCGAAGCGACAACTAAAGACTGACCTTCCTCTTCGAAGCCATGAACCCACGAATTTAATTATAATATATATATATATATATATATATATATATATATATATATATATATATATATATATTGTAAATAGTCTGTATTTCGCCGAGAAACGCAATTAAAGCATGAAATACAAAAAGGCTGACAGTTTTTATTAAAGGCAAAGTCCTTACAATTCCCAGACAACCATGAGCCCAGGGTATTCAAAATGAGTGCTGGGACATTTGCTTGAATCAACAAGGCGATTCTGTGTAACGGATATGTGGCCTATGTATCTATATTATTTCCTGCGTGTTCACATATACCAATAAATAATTATAGATAAATCATTGGGTCACCCTTATATTTTTCGTTAACTCCGTTTTAAGGAACGTGAAAATGTCATTAATTATTAATTTTCTGTATTACTTTGCGTAAAATATTTTAGTTTAATATGTTACAATATTTGGTAATAAACGGAATATTACAAAAAAAAGGATCTTTTGGACCCCATAATTCTAAAAGTCTTAAAAGAAAATAATAAATATAATTCTGAGAATAATTCAATAAATTATGTCCCACATCTGTTCTTTTAGCATCTGGAAGAAACATGACTGAATGTTGTGTTTGAACATTTCAATGTAGTGAGAATTAAGATCAGATTGTTCATTAATCCTGTACAAGAATCGGTAATAATTTGAGCTTACTATAAAAGTTTGGAGAAAACTCATTAATAATTGCAAGAAATATACAATAACTTATTAAAAATAATGAAAAAAAGGAATGTATATTTAAAGGGAAAGCCCATACATTAGTCATACCATAACGTAGATTAAGCATGGAAACAGGTGATTTGGCTAACTTGCCGATCCAATTTTAAATAAATGCATTCATACCTGAAACATATGTGTTAATGAAGTTGTCTTTATTTGTTCGTTATTTGTAGAAACACGGGAAAAAACAAATTATCAGCATGATTTTCTTAGAAGAAAAAATCTTTCTGAGATCAGCTTTTTTGTTCAGGGCTAAATTATTATTTTATTTTTTATCAATCGACTCAAATGAACATTAAAATTATTTCAATTCTGAATGGTAATAACAAATTGTACAAAATATCATTTTTAAAGTTATTAAATTATTTTTTTCCAATTCTTAAGGCATTTTTCTATTAGTAATTTCATTTCTCTGAATTTTTCATTAAGAAAAACAAATTTACAAAATTAAGTAAATTGATAGAAAAATGACAGAGGGGGGAAAAATAATGAACTGCATGCAGAAAAATATCTTCAGGCTTTGTCAAATATATTTTTCTGTTTTTTATTTGTTGTTTTTATTCTGTTCTGTTGCTGTTTTTTGTTTTATTTAATTATAGTTATTTACGTTTTTTTTCCAGTTATTATTTTTACTATTTTTTTTCTGTTGTAGCAAGTTACTTATATTTTGGAAAGGAGGTAGAAAGATTGAGCCTGAAATTTTGCGGATAAACAGATAACATTTTTTTCGTATGCAGTTATTTATTTTTCCAGACATACGTAAATATAACGTGATTTTAATTTGCTTGTTATTCCATAGATCGATGAAAAAAGGAACATCATCAGTATAATTTTCTCATGCAACAAAACGCATATTTTTTATGGTTAAATAAATATTTTTTTATGGGATAAATTTTTGTTCCAGTTTAAGTTAATTTTTATTTTTTGTTTTCGAAATTTTTAACCCGTTTCGATACTCAAAAAAATAAATTATATATGAAATACGATTTGGAAACATAGTTCTAAACTATTTTTTAGATGTTTGTGTTATTTTTTTCCTTAATAACTTAATTGTTCCGCGTTTTTCCCTGAATAAAAGTGACTTTAAAATTAATAAGGCTAACCTTGCGGTCCTCCCAAATTAAATGTTTTTTTTTTTATCAGGAAACACTTTTTTTTTGTTATGACCTTTTCTCAACACTTATCTTGCATTTCGTACACAGACCTTTATTTGAGCAAATCTTGTCATTGTAATATTGATTGAGTTATTGTAAAAAAATATACATATTTCTGTAAATTACCGCTGGACCTAAAGGGCTGAAATTTTGCATGGTGATTCTTCTTATAGTGTTGGGGTGCACTAAGAAAGATTTTTGAAAAATTCTTCTTAGATTTTTTAAAATTAAATTTTTAAGCTGTTTTAGTAACTTTTTTTAAGTTTGCATTAAAAATAATAATTTGAGGATTATAAAATTTATGATACGAGAAAGATCATAAAAATTCCTTTAAGATGAGATCTTTTGCGAATCTTTACCTCCATTTTCTGATTTTTGGTGAATTTTTAAAGAATAATGTTTAGAATTTAATTTATTAAATGCTGATCAAGTGATTTCTTTTTCTGGTACTTTAAATAAATTTATCGTCACGTGCATAACAACTAAATAGACAAAAAAAAATCTTCCTAATGTGGCAGACGATTGGACATTATACAAAGAAATATTAAAATACAATAAAAGATATTATGTTCCTGAAACTGTACTATATTCTTTACTATGTCCTGGTACATTTAATTTGAAAATTTTCTTCTACATTATTTTGTCTATATAAATATCCGTTGCCATTTTTTATAAATATATTTTTTTGGTTTTTTTTACATCATTTGTATACATTGGTCGTCGTATTTATTATAAATGAATATATATAAATTTTTTTGGCTTTAATTGCATACATAAACCATTGTATTTAATTTGAATGTACTCCGTACCGAAGTACGGGTTTTCAGCTAGTTATAATATAAATTTCCAGTAATATGTGTCAACCCTATATTTGAACCATGACAAATTTTAGTGCAAGCATTGCATGTATTTCACGTTACAATGAAATATTTCCTCAGATTTAGGGACAGTTTGTAGCTCTAATTAGTGCTACAGATCACGACCATTTGTCTTCCGCGATAGAAATCGAAATCGGCAGGAGTGTTCAAATGTAATCGATATAATTAACATGCTTGGGTAACAGTATACAACGAGTTATTACAACTTTAGGGGCAAATGAAGGAGATAGAGAGAAACTAAACAAATGCGATATCCATACGTTAGTATACATTAGGTATAATAACGATGTTAATGACTGTACATATGTTTAAACATTTGTAAATATTCTTTATTTATCTTTAATTTGTTTGCTTTGTGTTAATTTTACTGTGGGTTATTTTACTGGCATTGGCCGTTAGATTTCAATATTTGATCCTCTGGCGAAATTTTCAAGAATTATGGCATGTTTGGAGACCTTTGGCCACTCTATGGATGTCCAGATAGCCTTAAATTCCTGTTTCGCCTAGGTGGCGTTGTTATTGCGTCCTGGAATTTTCCTATTCTAGAACAATCGAGAGTGTCGCCCAGGGCAGTGGCGCGCAAACTTTTTCGACCGCGACCAATTTCCTTTAAGGGGACTCAGTACTCTTAAATCTTTAACACATTCGATTTTTTGAAAAAAGATATATGTTAAAGCCTGATCATTTCTGAACAAAATAAAGCAAACCGCATGAAAATATTCCGCTTAGTTCCGGGGATATTGATATTCTAAATATTTAATTACTGATCAAGTTTATAGTAAGAAAAATTTTAAAATCTTCTCAAAATATAGTTTTGCATCATTCCGCAACTCATATCTCAAAAATTTTGAAACATAATTCCATGAAATTTTTATCACTGCATAATCATGTTATTTTATTGCGTCTCAATTAGAGATATTGCAATCACTGCACATTTTGTTATTTTTTCAGGGGTAAATTAATGCAAAAATTTAAGGAAATTTTAAGTATATTTTGAGCAGTTTTAAAATAATTGAAAAAATATTTTAACGTTGAATGTTTCATGTTCAATTGTATTTTGAATTATTTATTTTAAATATAAAACAGGAATTATGCATTTAAGTGTAAAATTATTTTCCCAGTTCTGCGCGCAAGCCAGTATACAATAAAAATACTTAAAAAACAAGGTATATCTAAAGCATTTAAAAAAATTATTAAAATTATTTTGAGAGTTGAAAAGTTGTTTATTGAAATAAATACTATATCAATTTATCATATACATAAAATTTGGAAAAATTGGGAGTAAATTGACATAGTTATAAAGAGTCTAAAAGTATAATATATATATATATATATATATATGTGTGTGTGCCTTATTTCCTCGCTTAAGAGTCGTGAGTCTCCTTAAATGAAAAATTATGTGATCCCAATGAAATATTTTCGGTAATAGCCAAATTTTTAAATTAGGAAAATGTTAACAAAAAGAATTGGAAAACGAAATAAGCAAATTTTGAAAAAGTATTTCAAAAATCAATGAACTGTTAATTTAGGATATATATTTACTCTGCATAATAATAATATAAGAAATGTCTATCCTACCATATACTCTTGTTTTTTCTCAAAACTCATGTGACTAAAATTTCGTATTTAAATATTAGTATGTATTTGTATTTCATTTAGGTGAAAATGGACAAAAAATAAAACTATAAAAGGCCATGATTTTAAAATTGCAAGCTTTATATTGAAACGGTGAAAATTATAAACTTCATTTAGCTATTTTAAGCTAAACTAGAAAAAAAATAACAAGAAGGGATAACCTGGAGTTCATAAAGTATTTGTTCCATATTTGGTGAAGTATTTGAGAATGCTACTCTCATATCATCGTTGTTTGGTTTTTACGGCCACTCATTTTGAAAACCCAGTCGCACACACATACAAGGTGCGCCCATTGTAGCGTAATGGAAGTATGGGTTTATTTATCCCAAGTCTCCACAGGGTGCGCGACACACAGCTGCGTGCTTATCGGGGTATTTTGACAGTTCCCATTGAACGAACACGTGTGCGGATTCCGAACTGATTAAAAAACGATACCAGCAAATGCCGTCAGAGTTTTTAGCATGAAAGTTAAGCCCATGCATATCGGGTTCTCAAGCAAGCGTCTCCCACCACCATCATAAAGCTGTCTTTCTTAGCAATATCTTCATGTGAGTTGACATCGGCGGGCCATAAAGATGGCTTACCTATACATCGATACGAAGAACTGTCACCATCAAAGCTGCCAGCTCCCTCTCCGAAAAACGGACGCATTTTCGAGCAATTGGGATAGACGCCGACAAAGAAAACACCACGAGAGATAGTGAGAGAGTTGGAGAATTTTAGGGAGATTGTCATGTAACATACAGCTAGGCAGACGTGTTTTTGGAAGCTCCTGTTGAGATCATGGGTCTGGGAGCGTACGCTGTGAATCTGCACTTAAATTAATTTGAATATGTTGTAATTGCTTAATGTTTAATGTTTTTTTTTGTAAATAAATTTCCTTGTTAAGTTTCTGTTTAAAGAATTGGCCTTTTCATTATAATTTGGACACTGTCTGTCTTGGTCATGAATTCAGTAATAGTAATTTTAAAACAAGCCTCAGAGAATTGCCTTTACAACCTATCGTGATGCCACACCATAAAGTAACCGAACAATTTTTTATAAATATGAAAAATATTATTCACCTTCAAATAAATTTATCTCCTTCAAAATAATCGTCAAATGAGTCTATACAATTTTCCCATCGTTTCTTCAAGTCATCGAAACACTGTTTATAGGCGTTGGAACTAACCGTTCGCAAAATACGCGTAACATTTGATTTAATATCCGAGACGTTTTCAAATCTATCTCCTTTCATGGCCATCTTAAGCTTCGGAAAAAGGAAAAAAAATCGGCTGGCGATAAGTTGGGAGAATATGGTGGGTGATTTATCACTGTAATTGAATGCTTAGCAAAATATTGTTGTACAGAAATTTCTGTATGAGGCCTAGCATTATCGTGTAAAAGAAACCATTGCCCAGAATCAAACAGTTCCTTTCTAACTCGCCTTATCCTGTTTCTTAATCGAAAAAGCACTTCCTTGTAAAAATACTGATTAATTGTTTGATTTTCGGGAACAAATTAGTGATGAGTAAGTCCTTTGTAATAAAAAAATGCAATATCCATGAAAGGACAGAGATTTGAAAACGCCTCGGATATTAAATCAAATGTTACGCGTATTTTGCGAAAGGTTAGTTCCGAAACCTATAAACAGTGTTTCGATGACTTGAAGAAACATTGAAAAAATTGTAGACTCCTTTGGATATTACTTTGAAGGAGATAAATTTATTTGCAGGTGAGTAATATTTGTCTTATTTATAAAAAAATGTCCGGTTACTTTATGGGCGCACCTTATAGGTAAAAGCGAATGGGAACAATGTAGCATTGTAATACTGTTTAACACCTTATTTGAGGATATCATATACTTTTAACATATAAACAATATAAATAGAAATAGTAAAGATGTGTAATTATAGAATGTTTAAAGCATGTTTTTAAATTAAATAATTCAGTATGGCAAATTTTTACTTCAGACTATCCGCGACCCCTTCCATTATTTTTACCACCCCTCTGTAAGTCGCGACCCACAGTTGCAGACCACTGGCTAGGGAATATGTACATGAGTATGCCGAACTCGAATCCAAAATTTTCATTCATTCATTCTCAACTGAAGCTCAGCTGTCCTGTGTAAACTGTATGCTTGCTATTGTGTCTGTGCGCATTTAGAGGAATCCGAAGTCTCTTGCTGAAATTCTCTGTATTCCTAAGTGACTGTTTCGAGTGTTTGTGACCTATTTAAGACAAATGAAATTGTGTCTTTTATTTGGAGTCCTCATTCCCAAATATAATTCAACTAAACTTCAACTTATTTACAAGGTAATATATTTACAAGGTAAACCTTTTCTTTTGCATGTAAAAAAATAATTGGACAGATTAAAGAAAAAAAAACTACCCAGTTTAAATAATATTATGTCCATATCTCCACGTCTTTCATTGATCAGTCGTTTTTTGGTGGTCTAGCCCGAGAATTTTGGAAAGTTATATTATTTTAATTTTTTACGCATTAGTACGAAAAGCGAGCGTAGGGAGCCTAGGGGTGAAGCCCCTAGTCCTTTTAAAATTAAACAATGATATTACCTGACATGTCACTTATCCGATGCTCTCATAACTCATAATTCCCCATATAATTTGATCAGACGTTAAATTCAGTTTCAAATATTAGTTCATGCAGATAAGCTGTCATCCCTTTTAAGGTGTTCGATATTTCCTTCTGTACATTGCCCCGGTTTCTGTGATGAAATTTTTCTACTTTAAAAAGAATATAATCTCTTAGAAGGGAAAACCCCATGATTAGACAGTTTAATTTCTTTTCTGGCACTCACATTTTCTCCTTATTTCCATTGTTTTCTGTTGTACAGCAAAAACAGTTTTTCTCATGTCTTACGTGGGTATTTTACTGAACTTAACCTCTTTTATTAGAGGTCTCTAGCTAAAACTTTGACCACGTCTTTTTATTTTTTATTTTTTAGCAGAGGATTACTTTCCTCCATAACGGTCCTTCGGAAAGCAAAATTTCAGACGTTAACTCGTGACGTCCGTCGTCCTGAGTTAAAATTTTGGCAGTGTGCCAAACCCAGTCTGTATCGCTTGGACAGGCAGTAAACAGTTAAAGAGAAAAGTACCAAAATGTATCAAAATTTTGACATATACGTATATACATATATATGTACATATATGCATAACACATATATACATATATACGTACAAAAGAGGTAAGCGACGATAAGCAATCCTATGTTAATATCCCGAGGTAGTTTCGTTAGAAGAGACTACTTGATTTTTTTTTTTATTTCTCTTTTTTTTTTTGTTTGTTCAGTTATGTAAGTGATAGACACCGGTTTAAGTGAAACCTTCTTGAGCAGAAATGGATGTACGTATATTGCATTCATAAAATTCAATGCACAAATTGTTCATTTAATTTGCTCTTATTGTAAGTAGTTTCATTTTAGCTCAGACATTAATGGAATTTATTGTCTCAAATTACCGTATTTGCTTCAATCCGGAGAACACCGTAACATTTGGGTTTCGGAATTCTATTTAAAAAAGAATTAAAAAATACTGAGACTGTAACATAAGGGAAAAATGTAGAAATTAATTACCATTGCAACAAAGAGAAACAAAACATATCCTATTACTCTTTTTAAAGGAACTTTCTGATTTTCAACGTTGCATTACTATCAATGAAATGAACAATAAATTCAAATGAATTTCCATTACAGGCCAAGAAATTTTTTATCTATTTTGTCAAAAACTATAGCTATTTATATAATAATTTTTATTTTTTAATCCCTCTACTATATGAAAATTTATTTCGGCGCTTTTTGTTTTTTATCATTCCTAAATACACTGCTGACATACCCGGCATACTCCAGCATTTACAAAAAATGTCAGTTATATTCTTGAATAAAAATGAAATTTTTTCTCATAATAGAATCGGGTATTATTCAGAATTTATATTCAGAAGTACAGAAAGTAATATTATAAATCCGGATACGTATACAGACGTCTGCGATATGCTTGTACACATTATTCATGGGTCCATGATGTCACAGAGCATTAATATTTGCAATGGTTTGTCGAAAATTCAAGTTTTATTATATAAGCTACATAAAAAATGTAAAAATGGAAAGTCAAGTCTTTGCCAGTCATTGAATACTTTTATGTTTATGATAAAAAAAAGGTAATATAGCTTTCCATCTTCATTTTAAACAGTTTAATACTGTCTTTTTTGTTACGATGTGAATAAAATCGACACAAACAAGACCTTGAATAATTTTTTTTCTAGAATTCTTATATTTATAATATTTATGAATCAAAAGAACCGGAAAATGCGGAATTTAGTTAAATATATAATATTTATAAATGGAATGAATCTAAATATACGTTCAAGTTCATTTTTAATTTTCTCTTTTTAAAGTATACATTACATTCTTATGTAGCAAGGATGATGGACGGTCACTTGATGGTTTACGATATGATAAATTAATCAAAAACTTCTTATAGAGCTTGTGTTTCTTAAATAACTAACTAACTAACACACACACACACACACATCCTATATATATATATATATATATACTATCTACGTATAAGAATTTGGACCTCCATGCAAATGACGATATCTGCGGTCCTGATGTACGCCACAAGCCCTCCGCCGTTAAATATCATGTAGGAAATAACATTGGCATTAGTCGTACGCATGATGCAAAGAAGTGCAGAGTTATCTGATTTCGAGAAGGGTGTAATCGTCGTGTATCACAGAAATGGCAGATCCTTAAGGGACATATCTAACGAGCTGAATTACCCAAAATCGACAGTGGCCTATATGATTCAAAAGTGGATGTTGAGCGCTGATTCTCGGAATGCGCCACGATTAGGCAGAATCCCGAAAATGAGAGATAGCGACCGATGGCTGCTGCCCAGAGAAATTCGGAACAACTGCACCCAATCGATGGCCCACGTACTACAGGAATTTCAACAGGCATCCGGGAGTGTTGTTTCGATGAATACCATTAAGGAAGCACATCTGCTTGGTTTTCATGGTCGTGCTGCCGCTCATAAACCTTTGATCACAAAGTGAAACCGCGCTGCTCGGTTAATGTAGTGTAAAGCATGTCAAATGGGACCGTAGACCAGTGGAAACGGGTATTCTGGAGCGACGAATCGAGGTTCACCCTCTACTGTTCAGATGGAAGGGTCTGGTTCTGGCCTAGGGAACGCCTCCTTCCCGAAATGCATTGTGCCCACAGTAAAGTTCGGCGGAGGTGGAATTATGGTCTGGTGGTATTTCTCCTGGTATGTACTGGGACCCTTGTTCTCAATTCATAGTAAGGTCAACGCCGAAGCCTACTGCACTATTATAGAAGACAAAGTACTTCCTGCGTTATGGCAGTTTTACGGGTTAGACCAGCGGTTTCCAATCTTTATGCTACTATGCCTAAAAAAAAAAAATCCGCGCCTCCCTATCTTTAAATAGATATAATAATACAGACACATTTTAACTAATAATAAATTTATTACAAAAAAATGAAAACTACAATTAACAAAATAATAACAAGATCGTGCTATAATAATACGAACATGTATATTTTTTGTATATTAAATTACTAATTAAACTACATCTAACGCATCAAAATTTAATGCAAGGGTTGTTATTGTTTATGGGCACAAAATTTATCAAATCTTAACGGCAATGCGGAGGGTGCTCTTTTTCGTAACTCTTTTTTTGACTCGTAACTGTTTTTCGACTATTAACCTGATTCGATATTTGGTGTTCATTGCAACCAATGCCGAAAAGCCCGTTTCGCATAAATAAAGCTTTACAAACGGTAGGACACTTGCATTGCTTTGCAATACAAATATTCATAATCGCCACTTAGATTCATCCAAGATTGAATTATGATTTCATTTTGAAACTTTTGTTTAAGTGAGCTATCGCATGACAATTATATAAATTTTTCTTTTTGGAGGGTTGTCAACTCAGATTCGTCTATTTATAGATATTATGGTTTATTCGTTTATTTATAGATATTATGGTATGAACATTGATTTTTTATTAAAAGATTTTGGTGCCTTCCCTGGCCTCTCAGATTGGAAACCGCGGGGATAGACCTTACGGATGGTTAACCGAATGGACTGGCCTGCCCAGAACCCAGACCTGAACCGTATCGAGAACATCTAAGAGAAGTAAATAACCGTCCAAAATCGGTGAAGGAACTTACATGTCTTCTCCACGCCGAGTAGAAGAAAATACCACTAGCCGTCATATAAATGACTCGGGAAAAGCATGCCTTGGATGGTTGAGGCTGTAATTGCCTCTCGTAGAGGCTCTATAAGCATCCTACTTGGACTATTGAACAGAAATAAATATTGTTTTTCTTTTCTATCACAGGTGTCCAAATACGTATTGGTAGATAGTGTCTATGTATGTATATATGTATAATTTTCTAACAAAATCTCTTAAACTTACAAAACACAATCTGGCACTATTTTCTGAATTCTGCTCTTAATAGAAACTCACGATCTTTATGATCTATAACCTTCAAATCTTATCGAAGTAACATTTTGAACGTTTAAGAGATTGATGGTATGAGGGTTTTATCTGATATTCTGTAAATATTTTTCTTGTGAGCTATTGGTGATATTGTAACTTTGATATATTTAGGACATCTGGCTTATTTTCTTCCTAACTCAGATATAGGGTAAAATTTTTATGTAAGTAAGGTTTCAATATGTAGAAAATATTGGATAAAGCCACCTCGTCCGATAGCGTCTACGTGAATCAAGAAGGATTTAATGCCCTACATTTTATATTACCCTTGACAACGAAGTATCATTTGCAAATGTGTACACCTCCAACCTCCCAGGTAGCTGTGGACCTAAGTTTCGCCTTTGTTATGGGCTCCTCAGCAAGTTCTTAGTCGATGGAAAGGAATTCAAAATTTACAATTTCTCTAACATTTTTATTTAAATTTTTTCCGAGGTGGGTTCGAAGTTTTTTTTTTTTCTAAGCTTGTTTTCGCTGTGGGTTGATTGACAGTTCTTTGTCAGTCCCCAGTAAAAATTCGGCCACGCTATTCTGAGGGTCCAATAACAAGGTCGATAATTAGGTAAAAGAATGACTGGTAGGCTGAAGATGTATGTAACAGCAATTGTCTCCACCCAGCAGGGCGTAATCCATGCATTTTTTCAACCAAGTATCATTTAAAAATTACAGCTTAAATCCTATTTGAAGCAAGAGGAAATGTATTGCTGTTGTTGTTTCTAACGCGGAAGGATCTTTGTCTATTACGATATTGCCCCTCCACACAATGAATTTGTTGACTTTTTTGCTACGCGAGCACCTTATAGGTGAACCGATATATCTCTCTAATCTGAGCCTTATCCTTGGACTTTTGGAAATCGAACCCATAACCTGATGGTGGAGGCATTCAGAGATCGTCCGTAGTCCAAACCTCTGCGCCACTGGGATAACTTATAAATGGATTATAGCAAAATTAGCGACTATGAAGTTTTTTTTTTCCACCAGAGGAATTTTGAGTCTTCCGTTGACTCTACCCGGAAAATGGCCGAATGGCTAAGGCGCTAGCTTTCAATACCAGAGTCTTTGGGTTCCAATCCCACTCTTGGCATGGACGATTGTGGCCGTTCGGAATCGTCTTTAAGCAGTAGGTCACGGTACCAATGAGCGGACCAATGTTAAAGGAACCTCCTTACAAGCTCTTTTTTGTGCTGTAAATACGAATTTTTTTTCGATTAACTTAGGTTATTCACTAAATTAGCCCTCGTATGTCAAAAATTGACCTTAGCGCTCTAAACCAAACCAAACCCCCATTCAATCTCAGGCCCATCGCCTAAACAGAGAATTTGAATTCCCGTGGAAAAATATTAATATGTGATATAAAATCTTATATCCATAACAAGATAATTGTAGTATCCTGACCAGCCTCTCATTATAGTATATAAAGTTCAATGTATAATAATAATAATGTAATACTGCGCACAGAGAATGAAAAAGCAAAGTATTTTCTACCAAAATGATGGTGGTTTCATGTTAATATTTATTAACATGAAAACTGTAAAGAGCGGACGAATGTTAAAGGAACATCCTTATGAGCTCTTTTTGTGATGTAAATACTGTTTTTTAAATTTAGGTTATTTCACTGGAAAAGGCAAACTGTTTTAATGATTTACATATCGCTTTTCTTAAGGAAAGGTTTCAAACAAGTGACTTGTGCCCCACGAGCTATTTAAACTTTTAAACTTCTAAAAATCTTAAATTTTTGCTTAGTGATCGAAAAGAAAAATTCCTACTTGGAAAAGTGAACGAAAATGATGATAAATACCAAAAGGAGACTGAAATGATATGTACCCCATCAGAAGCAATAACAAAATAACCGATTACACTTCGTTACATAAATGCAGATACAGTTTATAAAGTAGTAGTAATAATGTTCCTGAATCAAAAAATCGATACATACGTGTATAAAATAGATGTCAGGATATTTTAACTAAGTTATGGGATTGTATCAGCAAATCAAAAGACGTTCAAAAAGGTACATATATAATTTTTGGAATTGTTTTTCTCCCCGGCCCTATGTGGAACGTGAAAGCTTTTTGGTTTGTTTAAGTATTCGATTTTCAAACATTTAACCCAAAAAAAATTAACAAAGAATAGAAAATCTTCTACCAACCTAATTTACCCATTTCTGAATTTTCTCTATTGAAAAATATTTGAAAATACTTTAAAGTTACTTGAATAATTTCACAGTATTTCTTCGTTTAATGCCATAAGATCTTAAAAATGCCTTTAAATGATAAAATAAAGGCATTTAAAAAAATCTCATTTTTTAGTGGATAAGTATGCAAACACATTATAAAAACAAAATGTTTATCCCTGCATAATATATACAAGTTGGTAGTATAAGTTGTCAATAAAAAGATTTAAAATCATATAAAGGAGCTGTAGATTTGTGAAAAATTTTAAATGTAGTATAAGGATCCTTCAATTAGTATAAGTACTTGCTGTATAAGTTAGGTTTGAAGATGGCGTATAAATTTTTTAATGCTGCGAGTTTAAAATAGTGCTTAAAATTATGCTTCGTTAACCTAAATAGTGGCAGAAAAGAATGTTAAGAATTCGGTTGAATAATATTGTGTTTTTCAAATTTAATTTACCAATTTTAGGTCCCTGTATACATGCTAAATCTTAGTTATATTGCTGTGGAATACAGCGCATTAAAAGAAAATATACTTCAAAGCACATTAAATACGATATAACCCTTCAATTTGGAAAGTAAATATTTTTAACTACATTTAGAATAATAATAATATATTTGCCATCTCAAAACATTTCTTAAGGCCATTTATACTGTTTCAAAAATTGGCAGTTCTAAATTGCATTAAATCTGAGAGCTTTTATTTAGAAAATTAATTTCATTTAAAAATAAATGTCTCAAGCAGTGAAATTCTATGGAAAAAGATTTGTCTTTTAAAGTTATTTCTACTAGAAATTCCGGAAGTCGCAATCTATTTTAAATTAACTATTTGTTTATAATGAAAACATTTCTGACTCACTAAATTAAGTGCAAAAGGCATTTAAATTTTTTTAAGTGTTATTTAAAGTAAACATAAAATTGCAGTATTGGAGATAAAATTTCACGTACGGTTGTTAAAAATTCCTGCTTTCAAAACCACCATATTTTATGTTACATGTTTAATAAAATACATTAAATATTACTAATGAACTGCAGAGCTTAATATTTGACATGTGAATGATATACACGTGCACAGTATGCATTGCACACTGGGGTTGTATTTCATTTTCTGAATATCAACTGGTGTTAAAATACGATGGAATGTTTATCACGTATGCTAATGGCTGATTGATATATATATATATATATATATATATATATATATATATATATATATATATATACAGTCGAACCTCCATAAATCGAAGTATCAAAATGCCGGAAAAAAATTCGATATATAGAAATTTCGATATATAGAATTGATCTTAGTTTTATCATAATTCTTCTAAAACATTAAAATTAAAGCTAATTTTCGTATACGAAACTCCATTTCTAATTTATATGCGAATCACATTAAATGAAAGTTAATAACTAAAAAATGAATTCATATGAACGATTTATTGAGTACTATATACCTTTAAAAACAATCCAGACAGTGTTTACAGTGATCACAGTTGCATTCTTTTAAAAAAAAACTACGAATATCTTGCTGAACAGCCAGTTTTGCGGAAAGTTCATCAAAGAAATTCTCGCATTTATTCAGTCCACTAAAAACTTCATCAGGGACATTTTCCGCGAATTTAATTTCACTACGTATTGTAACAAACGTCAAAAAATGGGAGATTTTATTCTAAAGTGGAATAAAATCTCCCAATATGTCCTGAAAAAAATTTCGATATATAGAGATTTTTTAGATATATAGAAACAGTTTTTCTATGTAATGATCATGGAGATTTGGTAAGAGTTCGATATATAGAAAATTTCGATATGGGGAAGTTCGATATATGGAGGTTCGACTATATATATATATATAAGCACTGTAGATAAGTTGTGATGATGATACAATTAATTTGAATGGAAGGCAATTGATAGAATGAGTGTTTTTGATTTTTATAATTTAATGTATAAGTAGAAATATTACTAATATATAATAAAATATATATTTATTAATTACAGAGGAAAACTTTCTAGCGTTACTTTGTGATCATTTAATAGCTTTTATCAATTAACTTTGAAGCTTATTTGACAGTGCCAATAAATTATTTATTTTCAGGGAACACGATAATGCTGAATAAATGCGACATTCAACTGTTTTCAATGTCACTCATTATACCTCACAATTAGGCGATTAAATTATATTCTGCTAGGCGGTGAAATATTTTAAGATTTTGAATTAAATATTATCCCTTCAGTTGTGTTATAATCTTGGATTCAATTAACTGAAGTATGAATGCATTTTAAACTTTGGATTTTAAGATTGTAATTTCTCTGATACGATCGAGATAGATGTATTTCATTCCATGTCTCTATTTACGCCATACGTTTCAACTAAGTGAAGAATTATTGTATTTTTTTGGCAAGTTAAATGATATTCTTAATGTTTATAAAGCATTTCTTTAATAATTGCATTTTTCTTCTTAGATTTTACTTCTTACCACAGTTTTGAAAGTTTCAAAATTTGAGATAATCGAGAACGATGTTATCATGACTAAACGTATTCTCGGAAACAGGAGGCACTGATGGATATGACTTATTTAATTAAAACATGGGATTTTAATTACCTTTTTTCCCTTAGCTTTTCAGTCTCGGGGCCTTAGTCTAGAGACATAGGATAATTGCTATATACAAAAATTACGCCATTGTGAGATTAATTTGAAATTGGCAACATCAGTATTTGGTAAATGTTGCCAGTATAAATACCATATGAAGGCATTTTTTGAATAGTGGGCCAACTCCACTTCTGTTCATTTTGAGAAAAAGAACCTTAAAGTGTAATGAGTGCTGAAAAATGACTGATGAAGTCTGATTTTTAGTGCCCTGTTTTGGAAGTAGAAAGGAGCTGGAGGTGTACCAGTTTTAAAATAAGATAGAAATGACTTGTATGAACATGAAAGTGAGGCAAACTCTATTTTTTTTTAAAGTGGAGTTGACCCACTACTAAAATAAGGCCTTTATATGATTTTTACAACTGAAGATTTTTTGTTAGCTTTTTAATACTGGTTCCTTATTCTCGGCAAAAAATATTTGTAACTGAGAAGATACTTCATTGTATATTCTAACTGTGATTGGCAACATCAAAAAATGTCAGATTTTGTACAAGAAGAACATTTATTTTTGGCTCTTTAAGGGAACCGTGATCACAAAGTATGTGAAAAAGAGGTCATGACAAAGACGCTAGTGAGACGTTCGTTTGTACAGGGCAACAATATCCATCTCTGGGATGTCAAAGTATACGTCCAAATGACATCGTCTTCTAATTTCAGAAATTTTTACATTCCCTGAAACTAAAGCTCTTTATCTCATGAAATTCAACTGCTCATTTAGAAGGGACTTCTATACAGATATATTAAATCATCTAAATGTCTTCACTTCTAGCCAAAAATGCTCATGTTTACAAAAAGACAATTGATCAATACCCTTATGTTTGTAGGAATTGACGTGGCTCCCTTAGTGCTGTAAACAACAAATATTTATGAATATATTGGAAGTTAAAAAATTAATTGCCTAATCGTTGCCCCAAACACTCCAGACTTCAAGTATTCTGATGTCATAAAGAATGATGCTGAACTTCACAAATTAATTTTAATGAAGTTTTCTTATAGAACGTATAATGATGTTAATTCACAAATGAAAGAAACATAACATGGTTTTGATCTGCATGCTCATTTAATTTCATGTAGACACATAAAATGCATTTTGCTCATCATTTATTGAATTAAAGGACAAGTTGCAATTGCAATTAATGTAAGTGAAATATGCACATTAAAGCAATTCCTCACTTAGAGAAAGAGGGTAGACTGATTTAGTAATAATCATGCGCACGAATCATTATTCCCTAAAATTATTTCTAAGCGTTCAAAACACAGAAAATCTCAATCCATCCTATGAATAAAACAAGAGTGGAATTTTAATGAATTGAAGCTTAAGTACTTGTTTTAAATTTTGAATAGTTAAATAATTTGCAGTCCCGGTTTTCTGCATTTAAAAATACATATAAAGAATAATTTTTTTAAACATTTCTTGTTAGTTCAAGTAAAATTTCTAAAAAAAAAATAATCTTGTAACTTTAGAACCCTTAAATCAAGCTGTAATATAGGACAAACTTCAAAAGCTATTCACAAACTTCTCCCCCACCTTAACTAGTAAACTATTCTTCATCTTGGCTCTTGTCCGAACTCTGTTACTAAGTAATATATTATTAGCTTATAAAAGCAACTTGACTAATTACTTCTAACCTCACGCCGATTGAGGAGGCGTTTTAAGGTTCAAATGATTACATTAATAGTGTAGAATTGAACAATTGAAAGTGTGTTAAAGAGAAATCGCTTTCACAGACGTTAATTATTCAGAAACTTCTATTATTATCAGAGAAAGCACATTTAACATTTAGATAAACCTCGAATTGTAATACCTTTAGTAAAATCGAGGATGAAATGTACCCCCTCAATCTCCCTCTAATACAAGGCTGTTATTTTATCATTAAAACTTATTCGGTTGCTTTTTCAATTCATATCATTCGCAAAGCTTTATGAGATACCAACGATTGCAACAGCATATGAACTTAAGTAAACTATAATTCCAAGATAAAAATAACTTTTTATATACCATGTTTTTAAATTTTCTATTAAATCATATAAACTTGACAATTCTATCTATTAATACATACTTTATTAAATTTTTTTTGATGAACTATCCCATCAACTCGATAGAAAATGAAGTTAATTGGAAGTTAACTTGCGTTTAACTTTTTGTTCCCGTTCCGCTCGATAGATGGCTGCACCAGTCTACAAAACAAAATTAACTTAAAATAACTGAAAGTTAATTCAACTCTGCTTAAAGATGGCTATAAGTATAAAAAAATGCATTCTCATCGCGTTCTGAGCTATTCTAAAAGTTTCAAATGTCTAGCTAGTCGGGAAGTAAGTTAAAAATCGATTGCAAGATTTGAACAAGACAAACACATAAACACACACACAAACAAACAAAAAAGCGAGTTAATAAAAACGTGGAAAAAAAGTACAAATAAATGGCGTGTCATGTATTTTAATATTTTACTGTAGTACTAATTTGATTTGCTTTAACATCCACGCCAAGTTATTTAGAATTTTTAAATCCGATACACATTTATAATTGGTAAGAGAAGAAGTAATACGAGAAGTTAATGGTTTGAATGTTTTATTTTGAAGAAGTATTCGAATGTTCTTAACATTTAGCACTTTGGTATATAGAAAATTAGAATTCCAACAGATAACAGATGTGATAGAAGGATGGTGTCTATTTTAATAATTTATTTAATTGTTTATTTATAAAAAAATATTTAATTGACCTTTTTTATTTTTTTAATATTCACACTGACAAATGTATCATTTCAAGATCCAGTAAATAACAACACCAGGGAGGAGGGTAAACGAGGACCTGGATTGCTTCATCTGAATTGTTGTTCACCAGGGCAGAAGTCGAATTCCAAACTTTTTTCTGCTCAACAGCATATACTAAATCCTGAGCTGCATCCATTTAGCCGTGGAAATGGCCTGCGAGAGCGAGCGAACCAGTGGACTATTCTGTTCTGCATTTATTCAGATTTATAAAGCCATGCGCTTCATAACTTGCTCAATTGTAATTTAAATTCTTTAAAAAAATCGAATGAAATTATCACCACTGGGGGCGATGCACGCCAAGTAGGACAAATTTTCGCTTCCCTGCGCATGCGCTTGGCGTAACATAGGCATCTTAGCGACATTGAATGAACAGGTAATTCTGGTCTCGCCGTGAAGACTCTGGTCTTGGCTGCTTTAGAGATAGTACGCTTTTTGTGTGTGTGGTGTGGGGTGCTGGGATCGAGAGTGATGAAGCGAGGCCTTATACCAAGTTTAACCCTTTTTTAAGTGAATGCTCCTGATAAATATTTTTTTAAATAAATAAAGTGAACTGTTGATGTCATCAAACACCTTGTCTGTATAGTAATTTTGTGAGTCATGTTTTATTTCTATTTTCTATTTTAAGTTTTAAGTTTTTGCACGTGATGCACCCGAGCCACGTGGAACTAGTCGTAACATGGACGCTCCACTGTGACTTGTAATTCTGTAAAATTACTATCTTAATGTGCTGCTATTTTAATAAACTAATTTTAATTTTTGTGCATAACGCAATGGACTCCTGTCCACTTGCGACACTGCAACATTCAATAGTGTAGTTTTACATAACAATCAAATTCAATTTAAACTTTATTATTATAGGGTACAACAGTTGCCAAAGATTAATGCATTAAGATTACTGCAACCACGGCTCTCACCTATACGCCCTGTTCAAACTTCGATGTTTTTCATAATAACCGAATTTTTTAATATATACATTTTAAATGTGCTCAATAAATACATTTAATAAATACCCATTTGATTGGTTAAAAGGGTTGCCAGCGGATTTTACCAGAACGAACTAACTATCCCCAGAGAAAATCAAACATAGAATTCAACAAAACGCGGCAAAACGGGGGAAAATTTAAGTTGGTGGACCTTGCACAGGATTCTAGACTACTGCAAGAAATTAAATAGTTTAAGAATTGTCAATTCTGTACATAACAGATTCTTTAAATCCATACCAAAAATTTAAAGATGTATTTAGTTAATGGTATCAGGTCCCATTACAAGTAATTAAAACAGAATCCTACGTGATTTCGTCGCTGCGGAGTGGTACGTGAGTAACGCTACCCTTTATAATGACCTCAAGATTACACCCTTTTTCCTCGAAATTGTAAGAAAACTGCTTGTACATTTCATAGAGGTCTTAAATCTACTGTTATCAACGTGTTTACTAATGGTGGACGGGGCACGTAAAATAGGTCGTGGCTACAATGTCCTCCATGTTTTCAAATTTACATCTGGAGGTGCGGGGTCATGTGTTCCTGTCTCGCCACGTGATTCGGTTTAAAATTACGTGACCGATGTTCTTCGAGGTCAAGTCAGACTTCAGCCCTAGTGGTACCTCGCTTTAAAGTGAAGCTACCCTTCACTACCCTTCGCCAAGGACTTAGGATTTGAGGACCTAAGTCCTTTGGACTTGGTGTAGGCTTTCCTACATCAAGGGCATTGGAAACAACAAAGAATCTACTGAGAACCCTATACATCCTTCGATAACGGCGTACGACCCGAGTATCCCATCGTCTGCAATGCGACCCAGGTTCCTGCTTTACCGGCCAGATAATGCTATCCCTCCCTTAAAAAAGAGGAGCAGGAAATAACTGTTGTTGGTGTTTTTGTTGAGAATTTGCCGTCTTTGCAGCTGTATGGTTGGAAAGGTTTTTTTTTTTTGGTGGTTACTGTTGTTATTTCCCGTTGTCGGTCTCTCCCCGTTGCAGGGTCACTTCTGCGCTCCTCCACAAACTACTCCTTATTATCTGGCTAGCTCAGACACTATCCTGCGCGCCTGGCTGATCGAGCTGCCATTGTCAAAGTCCTTCTCCCTGTGTCAGCATCGATCCTTCCCCTACGATGGAAGCCTGTCGCAGACATCTTCATCTCATCTCTGTTTTGAGGAGCAGCTAAGCTGGCGTGCCTGCTGTTCCACATGGAAAGGAAAGTATCCAATAGAATAAACAAACATCGATCATAACATCTTATGGTCGGAGGTAAAGCGGGGGTCTTCGACCTCCCGCTAGGTACTCTGTCAACAAAATGATTTTGACTTAGTATCAGGTCTCAGGATTGTGGCACAATTATCTATATTTACAAATCAGTAATGCCTTGATAATGCAAAATAATATACACGTGATATTTCTGTGGACGACCAATAAAGTACGGATTCTAATATCTGGAATGAAAATTAAAAGGGCAAATAGTTTTCGGTAATGACTGAAATTCTTCTCAGGCCGCAGAACTTTAGGAGGGATTTCAGCATGGATGTATCACAAATGCCTTAATAATTAAAAGCATTTCATGCATGAAATTGTAAAGAATAACAAACAATTAAATGACGGCATCTTAAAATATAGTGTAAAATAAGATGGGCAAATAGTTTTGAATAAATGGGTATAATCTTCCACCATGCAGAATATCAATAGGTGTTTCCCTGAGGGGATAAATCACAAATGCGTTGATAGTTAAAAATATCACATGCATGAAACTGAGGAGTACAATAAACAAGTAAAGCAAAGCTTTATTAAATATAAAACATAAATTAAACGTTACAATTAATTTTGGATTATTGAATATAATCCTTCTGCAGACAAATGAGCATCAGGTGTATTTGTCTCTAAGGAAAAATCACAATGACTTGAAGCTATACAGTACTGTAATCCTTCTTTTTATAATTCAAGTGAATCAAATTACAATCTCTATGAGGTTGTTAATACACAAATCCATTTAGGAGACAAAAATAACCAGTAAGCAAATTTTTTTTAAATGTGGGATATTTTAGAATGAGGTAATTTCATTCAACGTTACTTATACAACCACGTGAAAAAGAGGGCAGAAAATGGATGTCATGCGTTTTACTCGAGGAGCTCTGTTATGCATTTCTATTTGAGTTTTAGTAATCTACATGCTTAGTAACTACAATCGTTTTGCCTTTCGTTTACGCATGAGGGGAGATATGACTACCTTAGGGCCTGTTCACATGGAATCTGTCAGTGTTAGTGTTACTTGTATTGAAATATATTTAACCAATTAGATACCCACAAACGATTAGCCCCGAAATAGCTACGGTCTGTGATTGGTTTAATATATGTCAATACGAGTAACGCTCATGCTGACGAATTGAATTGTGAACAGGCCCTTATTGTGTAAACTGTTAGAAATGGGAGCTAGTGTTAAAAATCCTGGATTTATGCTAATTTTTTGTACACGGAGCTATTTAATTGATAAAAAAAATATCTGTATTTCCAGCACGCAATTTCTTTTGGTTAAGATGGCAACAATTACAATGCATCTCTCTTCATATTTTCATGAAATATGTATATATATTTAAATACATATGTATATATATATATATATATATATATATATATACTTTAGATCTCATAAAGTAATAAAGAATGATATAGCTCTGTCGTAAAATAAAAAAAATACTGTTGCATTTCGTTCGACTATATTTGTGAATGACGACTCCAGAGACGCAAGTTTATTTTTCCTCTCCAAATACTATTTCGAACGATTACTTAGGACTAGAGTGAAATTTAGCTAAAAGACTTAAGATTGAACACAGTGCACAACAAAGGCACAACAACAGACCTCAAATTTCACACAGGGCAGCTGCGATCCAAAAGAGAAATAAATGAATAACGACTGTCGAAGTCATGTTTGGGGTGCTTATATACCCTTGGCGATATTTCAAAATTTTCTAGAAATGTAAAATTCGAGAACTTGACAACCATTCCACCTAGATAAAATCTGATTGGTTCTAAGGGTACCCGAAAACGTTTGCAAAATGTAGACAAATTTGTCACCAAGTTCGCAAAAATTCTTGAAAATATCGCCAAAAGTAACATATTGATATCCAACGCTAAACCATAGTAAATAACCGGGTATTTAATACAAACTAAACATAAATTAAAGAGAAATAAAGAATATTTACAAATCTTTAGAAAAGTTTACAGCTTTTTACAACAATATAGTGCACCTTAGTGACATTTAGCACAGCTTAGCGAAGCTTTGCTCAGAAAAATGCTGGTTTGATGAAATACTTTACAATACTTAGCAATAACTAAAACAAGATGACTCTTACTGAGTAAATAACTTTTTTTTTCTCAATACGAGAAAAAAGTGGAAAATTTTTAGTGTAAATTTAATATTTTTTGGATTAATAGCAGGCGACGTTTACCCTCAGAAATGCATTTCAGTTCTATTAAATTACTTTATCAAACGATCGATAATTACTTTTAAAATAAAAATAAAAATTGAATGAAACATCTAAGATTTAGAAAACTCCATGTTCAGACCTGTTACGCCCTCTAGCGCCAGTGAGAGGAAAAGGTCAGATGCTATGTGTAAGTGGAGTGAGAGGTAATAGACGAGCGGCATGTGTAACCTTTAACTAAATAAAATTACGAAGTGAAACAATTACCTGAAGTCGTTATTGTGGAATGAACTGTGCAAAACAAATGGTCCGTCGAGCCGGAGATGAACCGGTAACCTATAGATTTTAAAAGTGAAAACAATTCATCTTCAATCGGCGCAATGGAACAATTTAGGGTTAGCGACGTCAGTCACAGTGGATTTGAAATACTAGTGTTCGTATCCCGTTCTCTCATTCTTTCATAAAAATATAGTGGGTAAGTGAATAGTACATAATTGTCATCATGTCACTGTCAAACTTAAGTAAAAATGAGTTTAAAAAGTTTGTGTACTGAACTGGATATTCGGTTTTTATCTTCCTCAAAAATTACAAGTTATATGTTTAATAGAGAATACTGAAATATTTAAAGAAAACTTTGATGTTGAAACAAATACAATTAAAGAAGTTTTGGAAGAAAAACATAAAAAGGTAGAACAGGCCAAAAACAAAAGAATTGTAAATGAACAAAAATTAGAGATTGAAAATCTTTCGCTTTAGCGTTTAGAGAAAGAACTGGAGCTTTTAAAGCTCAAACCTGCATCTTATGAGAGTAAATCGCTTAACGATGATGTGCCTATTTTTGATTTAGAGAATTTAATTAAAAGTATAAAAAATATTACGTGCAATTTTCCTCGAGAATTAGTTCTGTTTTTGAATGTTACATTCAACTTCGCAAAGTGAAAGAATTTTCTAAACTGTGTGAGTTAATGATTTCCGATCAAGTATTTAACTCCCTTCCTCGGGATTTAAAAGGTCATATAAGTATCAAATAAGAAGAATATTTTTTACACCACGGGAGGTGGGTAGAGAGTTAGATTTAATTTTGGCTTCCAAAACCGGAACTAAAGCAGAGTATGGTTCAATTTCGCGCTAAGTAGTTAATAATGATAAAAGGAGATTTGAAAAGAATAACTTTGACATTCGTAACAATAAAAATATTTCTAAAGTGTTTTTATCGAATGATAATTCAAAATGTGTTATGTGCCATAATAACCACCAGATATTTAGATGGCAAGATATCCAAAAAATGTCTGTCAATGATAGAGTAGGCTTTATGAGAGCGCAAATCTTATGTTTTAAATGCCTTTCACCAACTTGTAATGTCAAGAAGTGTTATACGCGGAACTGTTTTTGTAAAAGGCCTCATAATAAGCTACTTCACTTTCCCACAGAATATGATCAATCCAGTAAGAGTATTAAAAATGAAACCAGTGCAGTAACAAGTTTGGGAGAGTGTCCAAAATCTATTCCAAACGCGGAAAGGAGTGTTTTTTACCCAAATTCTAGTGTAACCCATGAATATCTGCAATCGTCGTTTTCTGCTACTAGTACAACTGAAAACAAATGGCAGAGAACTGTATTGTTGAGTACTACTATATTTTATATCCCAGACAAATATGGGAATTTGCAGCCTGTTAGAGGGCTACTTGATGTAGGTAGTCAGTCAGATAGCATGACTAAAGAGTGTGCAAATAGATTAGGGCTAAAACAAGAGAGAATTAATACGATAATATCGTGTTTAAATAATTCCCCAATAACTGTTACCAAATCCGTTAAAGCTGAAATTTCAAAAGTTGATACGAGTTTTAACCAATAATTTTATTTTCTTGTAGACAAAATTACTGATTTAACCCCAGGCAAATATTTAAGTGTTGAAGGACAGATTCCTTCTAATTTAAATTAAGCCGATAATTTTATGGTTCCCCAAAAGGTTGATTGTCTTCTGGGTGCTAAATGGTTTTATCATTTGTTGAGGCCAGAAAATATTTATTCACCACATTCAGAGTTGTTTTTTCAAAATAGTGTTTTTGGATTTTTGGCTAGTGGCAATGTTACGGAATCAGATAACCAAAAAATTCATTGTGGGTTAATACTTGATGACGATCTAAACAGCCCCATGAGGAAATTTTGGGATTTAGAAAGAGTTGAGTAAGATACCCCTAAATCTGACGAGGCAAAGATTGCTGAGGAACATTTTTTTCAAACTCATTTCAGAGAGCCCAGTGGAAAATATGTAGTTTCAATACCACTTAAAGAGGAACCTAGTTGTTTAGGCGAGTATAGAAGCACAGCGCTAAAAAAATTAAATTCACTTTGAATTAAGCTATCTCGTGATCAAAATTATTTAAACTTATATAAATACTTTATTAATGAATATGAGAGATTGGGACAAATGAGAAACGTGATGCATGCGGCAGAATCAGAGTTATCCTACTACATGCCCCACTATGGTGTCTACAGACCCGAGAAGATGTCTACAAAGCTGCGTGCTATTTTGAATGCGTCGAGTGAACCAACGAATTGCACTTCTTTCAATAGTTTGCAACTTAATGGAGGAGTGGTCCAAGAGGACTTAAACCCAATCATGATGCGTTTCAGCAAACATCCATTCACCTGTACTGTCGACACAGAAAAAATGCATCGTATGATTGACATACATCCTGGTCAGTGACATTTACAACGTATAGTATGGGAGGACAGTGAGTTAAGTCCAGTGAAAACCTTCGAACTATCGACCATTACATATGGCACTGTGAGTGCGCCACTAACTCTAATTCAGATTTCAAGGGATGAAGGAAACAATTTCCCTTTTGCAGCTTCCGTTATCTTGAATGACTTCTATGTTGACGACATGCTGTCTGGAGCAAAAACCTTACCTGAATGCATAGAGATTCAACAACAGCTCACTTCAATATTAATTTGAGCTGGAATGAGGTTGTATAAATAGTGTGGCAATCATCCTCAACTGTCCGCCACTTCTGGAAGCATTTACGAGTTTTCAAATTTAGAGACAAAGACTTTAGGTGTCATTTGGGACTCTACTGATGATTGCCTCTGTTTTTAAGTGTCCATATCATCATCAGATATTCATACTAAACGAACTGTTTTGTCGGCAATTTCCAAGCTGTTTGACTCTCTGGGTCTTCTTGGCCCTGTGATATCTTTGGCCAAAATATTTCTCCAAAAATTATGGCTTTTGAATCTTCATTGAGATGTTCAGCTCCCTCCTGAAGTTCATTGAGAATGGGATAACTTTTCTAAAGCATTACAGTCCATTAGCAACATAAATGTGAGCCGATGTATTTTGCCCCTTTCTGATATTGAAATTACCAAGCTCCATGGATTCAGGAACGCTTCAGAGGCTGCCTTTGGGGCAGTCGTTTACTGCAAATCTCAAACACATGCTGAAGATACTGCCATCAAGCTGGTAGCCAGTAAGTCTAGAGTGGTTCCACTGAAGAAGATTACAGTGCCTAGATTGGAGCTCTGTGCGGCTATGCTGCTAGTCAAGCTGATGCGACGAATTTAGTCAGCTCTTCGATTAGTGTGTAAAACCTATTACTGGAGCGACAGTATGATTGTTCTTTCCTGGATCACGAAACCGCCGTCTGTGTTGAAAAGCTTCGTGGCGAATCATGTGGCCACAATTCAAGATCTTTCCTGTCATGAACAGTGGAGGCATGTTCCATCTGTGAACAATCCGGCTGATCTTATCAGTCAAGGTGTAAATCCATCTAAAATGCTCGAGAGCCACTTGTGGTGGGAAGGTCCATCCTTTCTGAGAAATAGTGAGTATTCTCACAGAGAAATCTCTGATAATGTAATAAAGGACGATGTACAGCGTGAACTCAAGAAACTGCATTGTGAGCAGAGATTTCATTTGCTATATATAACAATTTATTTTTTACTGATATCCTCAATTGTAGTAATAAGTATTTTAAAATATTGCATGTTTTGAGTTTTATTCTTAGATTTTTGCATAATTGTAAATCTGGTATTCAGAAGCGTTCTGGGCACCTCACTAGAGAAGAGATTGAAGATGATGAACTTACTTTAATAAGATAGGTGCAAGAGTCTGAATTTTCAAGAGAGATTAGTGCTCTTAAGATCAAAGGGGAAGTACATCCTGACAGCTAGATAAAGAATTTATGTCCTTTCATTGCTTATGCCGGTATTCTTAGAGTTGAGGCAGATTAAGATATAGTAATTTTCCATTCGAGAAAAAAATTCCAATACTACTTCCCAAGGCTCATAAATTGCCTAATTTAATTGTAAATTATTTTCATATAAAATTTTTGCATGCTGGACCTCAGCAATTGCTGTATCAAGTACGACAGAAATTTTGGGTTGTTCAAAGTAGGACACTGTATAAAAATCGTAAATGCGTGTGTTATTTGCTTCAAAGCAAAACCAATATCTCCTGATAAAATAATGGAAATGATCTTCCTGTAGATAGAGTGAGCAAAAATTATCCATTTTATGTGAGTGGGGTCGATTTTTCTGGCCCATTTTATACAAGGTGTAAATATTAGCGTAAGCATACTTTAAAAAATTTACATAGGCATTTTCATTTATTTTGTTAGGAAAGCAATACACCTTGAAATTGTGAGTGATCTAACTATTGATGCGTTTATTGCTTCGATGAAGCGATTTTTTGCCAAAAGAGGTGAAGCTGCTAGAATTTACTCGGAAAACCTTTGTTGGAGCTAATGAAGAGTTAAAAAGGTTTATTAAAATTGTTAAGGAAAAGGATGAGCAATTTTCAAATTTTCTAGTTAATGAAGGAGTGAGTTGGCACTTCATTCCTCTCCGTACGCCACATTTCGGTGGACTCTGGGAGGCTGGAGTCATATCTTTTAAATTTTACTTAAAAAGAGTGTGTAGGAAACTCAAGGATAACTTATGAGGAGTTCCTAACTGTTACCATTCAGACTGAGGGAATGCTCAGTTCGAGACCACTTGTACCTTTGTCGGAAGACATTGACGAAGGACCTCACTCCCGTTCATTTCCTTATTGGCAGGTAGCTTACCTCAGTTATTGAGCCTGATTTAACAAATTAAAGGGAAAATAGGCTTAAACTATTGCAAAAAATCACAAAACATACTCAACTAATCTGGAAAAAATGGAGCCATGACTACTTAAACAATATGCAACAAAGGAACAAGTGGAAATTAAAAAAGAATGAGGTCGAAAAAGGGGATATAGTTGTTCTTAAGAAAGATAATTTGCCCCTATTTAAATGGGTATTAGGAAAAATAACCGAGCTCATACGCGGAAAGGATAATAGGGTAAGAGTGGTTGTTGATAATATTTCATTTTGTGTATTTAAACGCCCAATCACAAAAATATGTTTATTTCCTTGTAACGAGTAGAGTGAATTTATTGATATACGTGTGTTTTTATTAGTGTTTTTCCACTATGTGCAAATAATTTTGTAAAACTTTCAGTGCTGTGAACTGCCAATTTGAATTAATAATAACTTAATAATAGTGAAACTTAATAATTTTTTGTTTTTGTTTTGATTCTTTATTGTGTTGACAATAATTTGTCAAGACCGGCTGTATGTTCAAACCTGTCACGCCCTCTAGCGCCAGTGAAAGGAAAAGGTCAGAAGCTATGTGTAAACGGAGCGAGAGGCCACAATAGACGAGTGGCATGTGTAACCTTTAACTAAATAAAATTACGAATTGAAAGAATTCCCTGAAGTCGTTATTGCGGAATGAACTGTGCAAAACACTCTAAAAAACTGACTTTAAGGAAAGGAAAAGTGTGATACTTACATTAAAAAAAAGAATAATGCTAAAAAAGCATAAAATGAATAATTGGATTGGCATTCGTTGTAGGAACCAAAACGAATAAAATAATGAAGACCGATTTATCAAATTCGGAAAATTCAATAAATTCAATCAAATAATTCACATCTAAATTCGCTATTCATCATTTTTTACACAAAGCAGCTAAGCTCCAACTGAAAAATGAACGAATGATGACTTTTCAAGCCGAGTTAGTGATACTTATATACCCTTGGCGATATTCTTGAATGTTCCAGAAATGTGAAATTACAGAACTCGACAAACACGCTCGTTAGTGGAAATCTGATTTGTTGTCCTGGCAGCTCGACACGCCTACCACAGAAAAAATGTCGCCAAATCTCTCACAAATCTCGCCTAATCTCTTGGGTATATCGCCAAATGTCACATATTGAAATCAAACGCTTAATGACAGTTAATAAGTGGTATTTAACACAAAATAAACTCAAATTAAGAAGAAATAAAGAGCATTTACAAGTTTTTAGAAACATTTACAGTTATTTTCGACAATATATTGAAACAAAAATGACTTTTATTACCGCCTAATGACACTTTGCTCACATAAATGCGAGTTAGATGGAAAATTTTATAATTATATATATCTGAATCTTCACTTACTAAAAACTATCAAAAACCAATAACCTAAATATGGAGACTCTCACTCAGCAAATAATGTTTTTTTTTTCTCAATACGAGCAAAAGGGTAGAAAATTTTAAATTTAAAATCAAGTTTTTTGATTAATAGCATGCAACGTTTACTCTAAGAAATGCATTTCAGTTCTATTAAATTATATTTACTTTATCTAAAGATCGATAATTACTTTAAAAAAAACACGAAAAATTGAATAATGCATCGAAGCTTTAGAAAACTCCGAAAAACTGACTTTAAGAAAAGAAAAAGGGTGATAATACTTACATTTGCAAAAAAAAAAAAAATACTGAGAAAGCTTAAAATGAATAATTGGATTTGCATCCGTTGTAGAAAACAAAACTTAATTAGGAACGACTAAAATAATAAACAACGACTTATCAAATTCAGAAAAAAAATCAATTCACTCAAAGAATTCACATCTAAATTCGCTATTCATCATTTTTTGCTAACCATACTCTTGAAAGGAGCAATAAAGGTTTGAATAAGATTAATTAATCAAATGTGATTCATTAATACAGCGTAAATGGTTCTCGAATGTAAAAAATAGATAAATAAATAAAAAATATATAATTATATTGCGGATGTTTGATGCACTTAAAATTCTCCAATTTTTTTTATGAAAAATAATAAAAAAGAAGAAATGAAACTTTAATGGATTTCATTCGAATCAGTAAAATGGATTATAATCGATAACTGATGAAATAGTGATAAAGATATCGTTATAAGTATACTGAAATTTTAATGCATTACGAATTCCCATTATGAATATGGATTTCTTAAATCGCTATCATTATTCAGTCGGAGGAAGTGTTTGAAATAATAAATACATATTCTGTAGAAAGAGCTTTAGAAAAGCTATGTAAACATATAATAGTAAAATCTTCTTCTTCAGTGTTTAAATGTCAATATGAAGTAATAATTCTCATGATTCAGGCAACTTCAATAACTGATAGGAACTCCCTAAAAAGCTCTGATTTCACAGAGAACTGTTCATCATTTGGAAATGCTAGATATATACAAGTAATAATTAGAACACAAATCCGAACTGACTTTGTAATTATATACATATACAGTGAAACTTATTTACGGGGGTCGACGATAGTTCCGAGAATAGGTGGCCGTTTTGAGGGCAGTTCCCCAACAAGATGTTTCTTCTTTAAAATTAGCTCTATGGAGTCTTGAATCGATTCCTAACGAAATATTATAGTTTAGAGGGGAGGTCGTCGATTAGGGGTGTTGGGGTGGAGAAGTTTCATCGTGTGTGTGCAAATATATTTATATATATATTTATGTACATATGCAAAGGCAAAAATCATTGAAACCTTTGTCGTCTTGAGGTGCGCTGAAAAACTTCTGTTATAGATTGCTTTAGATTAGGTCAGTGCCAGTATCATGACTTTCTCCTTCATTATTGTAAATTATGATTACAGGGATAGTATGACAGTTAAATGACAATCATCATTTTAAGGGGTCATTTCTTAAGTACAGAGGTAGTGATTGAGCAGTTAGTTTTAGAGGTAAGTGTTGAGGCTTTTAAATACATTTGGGATAATGTACATCTAACATTAACTATTTAGATTATTCAATGTGAAGGTTACTATTAAGAGTTGTAGTATTACATAAGATTCTATATTCGAAATCGTCGAAGAAGACATCAAAGATATAAATATTTGTCATAGCCGAAAATAATTAAATTTTCTCTTCTGACATCAGACAACAACTTTTTTTTAACGTTGAAGCTTTGTAATTTTTTCAAGTCCATCTTGTCACTACTAATTCGACTTCAAAGGCTGCTTCAGGCAACTTTTTTTTAACGCTGGAGCTTTATAATTTTTTAGACCATCTTGTCACTTCTCATGCGACTCCCTTGAGTATCCTCCTATAACGAATCAGAAGAGGGAGAAACACTTAAAAAAGGTACTCTAGGATGACAAGATTTTACTGAATCTCCCTTAAATGCAACCCTTCAATGACATCTGAAGTGGGATAGAACCAAAAAGATAAAGGGTAATAGTAATGAATTCCAGAGGTTATCGAATGCTCACTTATCTTGTACAAGGCATCAACCGAAAAAATTTAGGCAGAGATTAGCACTAACTTTAGACATAGATTCTCTTCGGGTGTTTCTATAATGTTAAGTATATATAAATTGCTATTTTCTGGCCACTTTCCTGTAGCTTGTGATGTTGAAAAGAGTCAATCACTGCAATATAAGCAGTTAAACTATGCCTTGTATGAATGGTATATCATCAAAGGAATTTAATCTGCAACAAGACTCTTTTTTGGCCAGTATTGAGAGTGGGGTTTTGCAGAATTTATCCACTAGGAAGGTATTACTCTATTTTAGGCCTCCAAAAATGAATGATTAATATCTAAAAGATAAATAATAACAATAAATTAAAAATTAATAATTAATTAAAATAAAAATGAAAGAATAAATAAATAAGAGATAAATAATAATAATAAATAAAAAATTAATAGTTAATTAAACTAAAAAAATAATTATATAAATATGAAAAAAAAAAAATAAAACTCCCTCTCATAATTTAATGAATAAGGGTAAAAATCATCGATAATTTAATAAATTCCGTGCTTATGTGAATAGTATTATAAATGACTTATAGATTACCTTGTTAATTACACGGCCTCTTTCATTCGACTAAATACTGTGACTATTGTTAAAAAAAATACCCTCTAAGTCACGCTGAAATAATAACGTAGAACTAATGAAGGATTTTTAAATGTAAACAACACAAAATTCCTCAAATAATTCAAACAAATTCGATACGTACAAAAATATATATTTCACCCTTATATTCGACATTATCATATATATATATATATATATATAGATAGATAGATAGATAAATATAATACAAAATCTTTACTAATAAACAAGCTCCAAATTTAGGTATTCTTTCTTATCACGCTCTTAACAAAGCTTAGAGATTTTATGACTGTAAATGGCTCTTTGTATTTTCCTTTTACGATGCTCTTTTAGCTGTGTTACAATGCATATAAAACATTTTGCTTTATAATTTTATGGCCCGCAGTTTTGTTTTCAGTGCTTTTAAATCATTGCATTTTCAGCAGGAATTATATATACTATATATATATATATATATATATATATATATATACATAATTTATTCACTTTTTTCATTACTGTATCCCCTAGAGTCAAGACTTTCTTCTTTTAGAGTCCTCTTACTTCATTATAATTATGTCGGTATGTATATACGCTTAGTTTATGAAATAATTTGCTCATTTCAGTAACATTTTTTGTTTTAATGTAATTTTAAATCTTTCTCATAATTTTCATTATTTCTCTCTTATACAAAAACAAAATGTAAATAGATTGAAATTAAAGTGATTTGCATTTGAGGTGGGGGTAGGAGACGGATGGGCTATCGTTTGCGCTACAGGTGAGACCCCCTGCCAAAAAACAAATAAATAAAGAAAAAATGAGAGATCTGCCAACGGAGATTGTATGCTATTGGTGGCCAGTGGGGCATTTCCTACGTATTTCAAAATATTTGTCTTGGTTTTAATAAAAAGAGCTTTAGTATACAGAAACATGAATTAATCACTTTTGCTAATAAAATTATTTTTAACCATCCAATCTCATAAATATAACTTTGTTCTTCCATAACATAAAAGTTTAACACTAGCATTACTGCGTTTTCCGTATACCTCTAACTCAGTGGTCATTTTGACCGCTTGTTCCAAAAAAAAAGGAAAGGCACGCTTTTTGCTGATATTAAGCATTATTAAAGGTTATAAATATAAAATAAATATTATTTTAAGCATTATTAAAGCTTATAAATATAAAATAAATATAATTTTAAGCATTGTTAAAGCTTATAAATATAAAATAAATATAATATTAAGCATTATTAAAGATTATAAATATAAAATTTGATTGATTTTTAAATAAATTGCAAATAAAATCAAGTAAACAAAGTATAATACAACATAACAAAGAGCTAAGGCAGTCAAAATTAGTGTTGATGTGTTGAAATTTGTTAACATTTAATAAATTGCATCACACTAGTTTCTTTACGAAATAAATTTATTTAAAGTGAAATAAATTTGTTACTTACATTTCTAGGTTTGACAGTGAACACAGATTACAGATTTCTTAAATTTACCTATACAGGTTCCACAAACATACTATTTACAGTTTTCCCAAATGTGCAATGTTTTGTTGCATTTGCATGCATTTATTTGGCATTGTTTACGTTTACTCGAAATGGTATCACAAGCATAAATTCTCTTTTGGTTAGAAATAGAAGGTTTTGGGTTTTTTTGATGAAATGTATATATTTCGAAGCTCTTCAGACGTATTCAAATAAAATATCGGCGGCAGATGGTTTTATTGCCAGTTGTCTCCTTGTAAATTATCCATGCATTTATCGCGGCCAAATAAAGGATATTAAAAAAAAACTTGAACTGGCCAACGTCTAGATGAGGACTTCACTGAGTATTTTCTGGCTATCTGGTCCAAACCATCAACTCCATATTTGGTGGAATTGTAAAAAACTACAACTTCGGGTTTTTTCTTTTCATTAGAAGTGATTTCCAATGTTTGGTGTAGCGTACCCTGATAAGATGTAAGCGTTATATTGTCATGCTCAGCAATCTTACTAGAATATAGCTTATCTATCACTTTTTTTTAAAGAATGAGGAACTTCTCTCTTTGAACGATTGATTGTGCCAACACAGCTTATTCCTACGCTTCTAATTTCTTTAACTAATTTCAGTGAAGTAAAGAAATTGTCCGTTGTCAGGATCCTTCCAGTGTTATAGTATGGTTCAAGCAAATGAAAAGCTGCATGTTCACCTACTGTTTCTCCAGATGGCCTTGTTTTATCCTTTTCTAAATACGGATATCCATTCAGTAAATCTTTTGACTTCACATCAGTAGCAAGCCAAAATTTAATGCCGAATTTATCGGACTTTTTAGGCATACACTGAATAAATCGGCATCGAGTCTTCATGGGAAGCAATTGTTCCTCCACTGTAATATTAACACCTGGTTTGGAACACATGATGCACTTTTCTATAAAGAAATTCCAAACATCTGAAACTAGGGCAAATGGATCAGTTTGCAGCCTTCGAGATATGGTTTACTTCATATCGAAACGCAAGTACTTCATAATGTCCAGGAATATGTCCCTAGCCATTGTCTCAGCAAAGAATGTCGGTTCCCAGGAATTTGACCATAAACTCAAAACAGAAAGATCTTTTGAAGACAAAGCCCCACGAGCATACAATAGTGAAATGAAAGCATCTAATTCATCGAGTGACAAACGCCAATTTGGATTTTGTGATTTCTTTCGCGCCTCTTCTTCAGTGCATTGTTGTATATAACACAATATTTTTCATTTATAAACAATCTCCATGCACTACTTGGGTTGCCATCAATTATTTTCCACTTTGCGTACGAAGTTGGTCCAGCTACTTCTCGTAAGACGTTCTGCTTCGGACGTCTCTTTGTGACACTTGTCGATATATTTCTTATTCTCCAAACTGAGCTATCATTTGCTGTTCCTTCACCTATATGGTTTACAACAATTTGGATACGTCTTCCTCGTTCTCGAGATCTCTTTCGCCGCCCTTGACCACATTCTCGAGCTGAACTACTACAACAGATTTCACCTTTGGAAACTGTACAAGTAGCAGGCAATGAAATATTTCCTTGACCTAATTTTTACATTTATTTTCTGTTTCTTCAATACATTCCGCATCAGAGGAATCGGATTCTCTTGGTTCAGCAGCAACAACCCAGTCTTCGTTGGAAAACTCAATTTCGGTATGGATATCTTCATCAGGTTCAATTTCAGAACCAGAATCCTCATACGAAATATTTTCTAAAACTTTGAATGCATCTTCCTGAGACAGGCATTTTCTACCAACAGATCTGCGTGACATGATACGCAAGTCACTTTGGTCAGAACACTGAAATAATCCAAATCGAACTGTGTCCGTTGAAAGATAACATTTATAACACAAAGGAATTGCGCATTTTGATAACGCGTGAAAATACCAAACAGGTATTTTTACACCCCTCCCCTCCACCCCCTCATTACCCATTCCAAGAAATACATGACCACCCTCGCCAGAAGTGCATCTATTTATCTATCAGCATACCGTAAATAGCCAAGAAAGCATTGCAAATAACACAAAAAATAGGATTTTCTATACGCGGTCAAAATGACCGCTAGCCGTAATTCTAGGTTTACTCAGTAATATTGGCCAAAATAATTACTGAAAATAAACAAAAATACAACTACGTAATATTCGTAATGTTTTAGGAACAGTCAAAAATTATAAATATTATACATAAGAAAATAAAAAAGTTATTCTATTGGAAATTGGATTTGCGGTCAAAATGACCGCCGCCGTAATTCTTGTGTTAAATAAAATTTTCAAATACTGTTTAGGCATAGGTATATACAGCAAGAATCAACGGAGATGGCCAATGGAATTCCTACAGTTTCAGTGGTCGGCCATAAACGTATGCGGCCATTTTATTTCAAGTTACTTTAAATAGCTATCTTTGAGTATTTAGGATCAGGAACAGTAGATTAAAGAAAGTGTTTAATATGAACTAGCCACTGCGCGACCACCATGGCCGCTTTAATTTTTATATTTCATTTTGCAAATCAACTCCACTGAACATAACATATGTAAGGGATGTTATCATTACCTGTCATCATAAATATACATTGTTAAGGAATATTATCCATAAGGCTGATTCTAAAACATCATGATTAAAAAATATGAATTTCCATTACTTCAGAACAGAGTTAAAGATAAGACTGTGAAACCCAACACCAATTATTTAAAAAAATTACACCCTTCTCTGTACGTACTATTTTTCAAAATTTAGATATCTAGACTTTATCATTACATCGAATAAGAAATTGTTGGGGAAAAATTTTCAGTAAATTTTTAATAAAGGAGTAAAAATTCAGAATGTACTAAAATATAATGTGGATTACATCACTCTCTGTATGTACTATTATTCACAATCCAGATATCTCTACTTAATTATATCAAATAATAAATAGTTGCGAAAATTTCTTCAGTTATAAAATGGAGTAAAAATTCAGCAAATACTGAAAAAAAGTGTAGAAAATTAGCTATTATTGGCTCTCGGTTGCTATGCCGGCGACGGTTAAGACTAACTCCACGGTCATTTATACCCTATCTTTCACGACCGTCTCTTAATGAATTATTTCTTCTTCGCTTGAGACTTTCTCACTTTTCACTTGATCGTGCAGCTCGCTTTCGAGCATTACTGTTTTCAGTGCGTAAAACCATGTTGACTCGCGGTTGCAAATTGCGGACTCACGCTAAGGTTTACATCTGGTAGTTGCAGCCGTTGCCATTCGGAGTGTAGAAATATCGTCGATTTTTGTGCCGCATACCTACGCGTTTTATATATATAGATAGTCTAATTATTTGTAAAATAAACCGAATTGTTACTTACAAAAACTAATATTTGTCGCTAACAAAATGATAGCCTTTTTTTTTTGGCTCAAGTAATTTACTTGTGTAACTCTTTGAGTACGAAATATATTTAAAGCAATATCTGTAAATGGTGCTAATATTTATGCGACTAAGTGATTATCAATGTTTATCAAGATGATTGACTGGTCTTATTCTTTACCAGACCTCGTTTCAGCCAAAAAATGCCAAACATCCCCCGACATAATTCTTAATTTGAATAACTGCTTTATATGTAATTTTAGTGGCCACTTCTTTTCAAGTCCTTTTATGTGATTGATTGTTCAAATGAATCGGAATTTAAGGTGTAATATTATTGGTTTCGAAATTTCACTCCAACTTAAGAAGAGTTTATTTTCAGACGTAAATCGAGAAAATAGCGCCCAATCTAAAAATTAAATAATGATAATACCCATTTTAACACATTTCCCTAAACAAACGGCAGGAGATTCCTTATTATTCATTGCATTTTCCTACAACAGCCAACCGAAGTAGAGAAATCTGCAAAACAAGTGGTAATCCTGGCGAGAGAATACAATAAGCCTAAAATTTCCAATCTCTTTTCCCGTAACTGATCAAAACCAATTTTGCAACACAGCTCTTCCCCACTTGCTTGATCAAAACGTGTTAAAGGTCATCAAACAGCGAAATCTTGTAGTAGCTTTTTGCAGTGTCATAAGATGTTTTCTGATGAGATACTCATTTTTTTCATCAATGGTTCCACCATATCTTGTTACCTAACGAAAGTTAACCTCATTTCTATTTGATAGGGATCACAGCTTGCCTAGCAAGCCTAAAATACACGCCGCTAGTAAAGAATATTTCATAAACAAGCATGTTTAATAACTTATCAAAAGAGAATGAAAATCAAACTTTCTCTAATATACTGAGTTTGCCTGTTCTTACAAACAACGCTGCGTGTTCTGTGGAGAACAGTTAACTGAGTAACAAAGTCATCTTCAAAGTAATTAGATTTTGCAAGTCATTAATTTAGCGTTTGGCGTAGTTAATTGCTTTAAATAATCTGTGGAATAGATAAAAAAAAATTCTGATATCCATAATGTTTGCTTAGAGATTCTGTTACGATGTTGTTTAGATACAACCACGAATACTCCCGTGAACTTCGACGCAATTAATGGTTCCTACATCTGCCGTTGGAACGCGATACAATCGAGGTGAATTCAATTTCTTGGGTTTAAATGTTCGGGGATCTATGAAATTCGGCCCACATTGAGACGCAACAGATGAAGTCGGCAAATGATAGTTGTATTTAAAGTTCATCAAGAAATGCAGATCTATAAATGTTTTATTTTGTGTATTTTTCTGTACCCCTGAATAAAATAAATGAAAATATTTAAATGCATTGCATTTTAGAACAGTTGTATCTAGAAAATGCATTATTAACAATTTTGTATGTAATATTAATGTTTCACGTATACGTTACATGGCAAATATTTATTTTTAAATTTATATTTTGAACTTTAATTTTGTTTAAAAAATTCTAGTTAATAAAGCATTACACACACACACACACACACACACACACACACACACACACACACACACACACACACACACACACATATATATATATATATATATATATATATATATATATATACACTCATGGCCAAAAAAATTAGCGCACCAAGAAGGAGTCGTCAAAATGAAACGAAATTTTACATACGTAATGACTATAAGTAAATGATAAGAAAATCAAAGAAAAAGGATAATTTATTTCAGAGAAAAAGGCAAAAGAACGGAGGAGTTAATACTCCGTTGGACCTCCTCTAGCGCGAATGCACGATGCGATACGATCGGGCATTGAGTCATACAAGTTCTGTATGATGCCTTGAGACATTTCGTTCCATATTTGCTGTAACCTTGCCTCTAGTTCGTTCAAACTCGTGGGATGTCCTACTCGTCGTCACAAATGATCCCAGATATGCTCGATTGGAGACAAATCTGGGGATCGGGCAGGCCAAGTAAGGGTGGAGACAGTCTTGTGACACCCTTGTCGTATGAGGCCGAGCATTGTCTTGTTGATAAATGGCTCCTGGGAGCCGTTGCATGAGTGGCAACACATGTGGTTGCAGGATTTCATGAACATACCGCTGGGCTGTCATGGTGCCACGGAAATATACTAGGGGTGACCGTGTATTGTAGGCAATGGCCCCCCATACCATCACACCAGCTGTGGGAGCGATGTGTCGCTGTACAGCAAAGGCAGGATTGAAGCGATTACCACGGGCTCTCCACACACGAACACGATTGTCATCACTGCCGAGATTGAATCTGGATTCGTCGCTAAAGACGACCTGGTTCCATTCCGCTGCAGTCCAGTTTCCTCGTGCGCGGCAAAACTCCAAACGGAGGCGTCGATGGGTGGGCGTCAAGGGCAGCACACGTAATGGACGCCGCGATACCAACTGTCCTTCATCCAGGCGCCTTCGTATGGTTCGAGAAGACACAGAGGCCCCTACTGAAGGTGCTACCTGTGCCTGGATGGCGGCCGATGAAGCAGTTGGCTGTACGCGTGCATTTCTTACGATGTGGCGGTCTTCTCGACGACTGGTCTGTCGAGGGCGTCCTGAGCCTGGTCTTCGTGTACATGACATCTCTCGGGTCCACTGGTCCCAACGCCTCCTCACAACACAATCAGAGCGGCCTAATTGACGAGCTACTCGCCTAGCTGACCACCCAGCTTCCATCATCCCAACGATTCTCCCCCACTCAAACTGCGACAACTGTTTATATTGTCTTCGAACACGGCGTAATGGCATGTCTATCTCAGCTCTTCCTTTGTAAATGATTCAGCACACTCAAACAAGCTTTGGTTACCTGTTTTATTCTCCACAGAGTACGATGTTCAATGCCCTCTACCGGCTATACGTAATGCGCAATCACTCTGCATTTCTAATCATTTGCATATCTCCCCGACATGTACCTTTATTGCAAGTTTCGATACGATATCTTTGAAGCCCGGTATAAAGGGCTTCAAAACAGGGCACATGGTCTCAAAAACAGGGATTTAAATATACCGAGTTATTGGCTTTTATACCAATCACCGAACTATAAAATCGACGTGAGTCTTTTGTACCAAGAAATGTAATTTTTATACAAAACTGATAGACTTAAGCCTTTTACACTAGTCAAATGATTTTTTTAAATAATTTTTATCAATACTAACAAAAATCTTCAATGTGGTGACATTTTGTCGTATAGATATTAGCCTGTTTATTCAACGCATTTTTGGTGATCATTTTATGATGAGAGCACTATACAGGTGGACCACCACTGCTTCCCTATGAAGGGATGACACGAACGGAGGCATTTTAGTTGCGCGCGCCAGTATTCGATCCGAGCACACTAAGCCACAAAAGTCAGCCCGTTTACCACAAGACCACCACGGCCTTCACCCACTGTCGTATTGCCTATCTTAAATATTCATTTTGGGCGCGATTCGTAATTTATTTTGGTTAGTACAAATTATTCATTTATAGACATTATTTGTGTGCGCTGTGTTTTATTATTTATCTGGTTGAATATAACCCAAGGTTCTAGACAATTTGGCAAACGAACAGGTCAAACAAACTTTGCTTCTAAACCTTCCTTTAGATCAACTACAAACACAAGGATGACTGAGCAAATTTTCATATTTACAAAAAAAAACTAATTTATTTACAACACTATTATTTACAATTTAAATCAATAACAATATCAACAAAAAAAACTTAGAACACAAATTCTCATTTTTCATTTACTTTTAGCATTTCTTTTTAAATTTTATTCAATGAGATGTATATCATTTATCCTATATCTTTTGGATTCAGGGAGCATATAATGATTAAACTAACACATAGCCAAGAACTCCTATTCATAAAAATTATCTTTTAAAAAACACTGTTCCCGCACTAATCTTTCATTTAGCATGGTGGGGTCTGAACAAATCAAAATGATTTTCACTCACTCAGTTTGATGATACCGCACTGGGACTCGGGTGTCGAAGCTCTGCTTAGGCTTGGGGTATCGCTCCTTCCTTCTAGGTAGTGGGTGCGCTACGTCTCTAGGCTGTCGTGGGTATCCTTCTACTCTTTTCAAATGATGGGGCACTCATCAGGAAAATGATGACATCGAGTTCTCTTGATCCAAAGTCATGCTCAATTCCAGGAAGACTCGACCTGATCTCCAATATTAAGGCGCATCCTCTCTATAACTCTGTCTCTATTCTCTTGCTCCAAATCACTCTCAGCTCCGGAAAAACTCGTCCGGATCTCCAATATTACAGTGCATCCTCTTTGTCACCTCGTCTGTATTCCCTTGATCAAAAATCACTCTTAGTTCCGGGAAGACTCGACCGGATCTCCAATATTTAAAAATGCCAATCTTTTCATCACTTTCGATGCTAAGGCACCAGGAGAGATCAACCCGTCTCCGAAAAACGAAACCTCTTTCTCGTACTGTCGGCCAACTCCCGGGAACGCTCAACCGGTCTCCGACATTTTAAAATACCAATCTCTTCATCTCCCTGCAATGCTAAAGCAATGCTTAGCATCAATTTTCATTTCTTTGATTTGATAACCCCTCAACACATGCACGCCTTTCAATGCGTCACTTCCAAGACCACCCAAAGTCCAGTCCACGCGTTTTGAGGTCTAACTCCCAAACAGATCCTCATAAATTTGTTGACAATGGTGTATTTTACTTTAACGTCATCTGTGGCTCCAACCCCGCTAATCTTGTCTAGGATTGGAAACCACAGACCCCAAATTTCGCTTAGCCGCTTTTAACCCTTCAGTACTCGCGTCACTAGCTGTAACACGAACAGTCGCGTGGGTTACAAGTGTCACGGACTTTTATGCCGGTTTTATATCCATACGTATTTAACTTTTTTTGTAACCTAATTATTTCTATAGTTTTTTAGAAGTATATACTACAAATAAAACACAATTAAATTTTAGAAAAATAAACATTATATTTTACAAATCAACCATACATTCAAAATACAAAAAATTAAAACATTATGCACATAAATTTTTCAAATGGTCTTTACATATCCACTTTCCGCATTTCTTGCAGCACTTTCACGTTGTTCTGTCTCTCTGTCGTCCACAAGCGTAACAGCGTCAGTGGCGCACCCAGGGGGTGGGCGAAGGGGCCCTGCCCCACCCCCAAAGAAATAGAAATTTGCATTATAAATATTTTTATCCGTTCAACTCGCGCCCTCTCCCCAATATTAAATCCTGAATGCGCCACTGAATAGCGTCCTCTAGCACCTTCTTTTTCTCTTGAGGTACACTATTTCAAATACATTTCTTATGGGAGCAAATTTATTAAATCCTCATCAAGATGCCCTATCCTGAATATTATCAAAACGAAGGCAAATGAGAGGAAACTCAAACCTGTTTCTGCTCATTGTTAAGTATGCATGATTAATAGGTTATGCATGATTCTAACCCATTACCGTTCGAGTTACAGAGGTTGTTCACACATATTTTAGACGATGTATATTGTATTCACAAAACTAAATTACATAAAATTCTTGTGTTTTAAATGTTCTATTTGACATCCCTTATTCTGAACTATCTTTCGACACCGCAATTTCCAGGATAATAATGCCTTTTGAAGTGTCAGAAGACGTATTCTACCCCATTCCTCCTGAACAGCTTTCCAGAGTCCTGTAAGGGTTTTGGGACGACGTTTGGATAATGCAGATTTTAAAAGTCCGAAAGCACAAAAATCCATAGGTGATACATCGGGAGATTTAGTAAGGATATCAGTGAAGGGTATGGCCTTGATACCAGTTTTTTGTTCCATTTCTTTTAGGAAATTTACAGTGGATTTTGATGTATTACTGCTAGCTTTGTCCTGATGGAGTCTCACAGATTGATGGCACTGTGGGTAAAGCGATGGTACTTCATTCAGAAAAATTGGCGATAAAATATGTTCCTGATAGTATTTGGAGTTAATCTTGACATTTTTTTCCACTCTCTTTATTTTTATCTTGCCATTATAAGAAAAACAAGCAACAATCATGAATCCCTTAGAAAAACTTTCTTTCGATTCTTTGAACCATGTACTTAAATTTTTTTCTCCCCTTTTATGATAATTAATGGCTCTTTTTTTGTTGCAATCATTTAAATACACCCATGATTCATCTATTGTGACAATTGTTTTCCATTTTTCTTTGGATAAGTGTTTCTCATATAGAATTCTGCAGCGTGTCCTGCGTTCAGAGATATGATTTGGAAGAAGACGATGCACATTGCGTTTTTTCGCTTTCTTAAGATTTAAATCAACGTTTATTATTTTGTTTACAGTGGACACCGAGCATTTTAATGATTTTGCAACTGTCCTTTGACTAGGGGGACTTTATTTTAACATTAAACAACGTACCTTTGCAATAGTCGAAGATGTCCGTTTTTTCCTTGGATATTTATTTGAAATTTTTGTCCCACTTAAAGCTCCAATTTGACGTTTTTTTCTTTCTTGTTGACGATATTACCTATCGACGCTTTAGATATCACAAAACCATGACTCTCACATTGTTTTTGGATAACGGAATATGCATATTTCGCTTCGGAAAGAGCATAAATGTAGCCTTCGAACCACTGCTTTGTTAAAAACGCCATTTTGAATGAAAACAAAACTTTCAAGCCGCAGACAATAATTTTGAGTTTTAAAAACATAGTACAATTGCAATTATTTCTTTTGCAGCAAACGATTTTTTATTACCGCTTACCAAAATCGTCTAAAAAATGTGCGAACAGCCTCTGTATCTCATAACTTATCGTATTTGTCCTGGAACTTTTATAAGTGCCTATCAAACTAAGAAGACCAAATAAGGTCCTGAATTCTACCTCATTGGTGTTTCTGGCATCGCGATCCCTTTCAAATTTACATTTGATAGAATCAATGTAAATATTTGTGCAGTCTGCTATTATTTTGCAGACTAGTTCGTCAATAAACAAATCTAAAATTTTTTCTGGAGAAAAAAAAATTGCTGCTATACTTTTTGGCCCTGGAAAATGTGTTATAATGTTTTCCTGCCTTGCTCTAACATTTCTAACAATATTTTTTTTTATCACATTCAAAAATGTCATTAAAAATGTTTGATGTAAAGCACCTATTAGAGATTTACTCTCTCTTATTAGATTTTTAATCATAAATAAAGATAAGGACCTAAAATCTAAATAGAGAATAAAATAAATTCACTTTTCTTGAAAAGTTTCGTAGATGGTCGCGTGGGGGGACAGGTGTTAGTCAGTGAACTTTGGCGCGATTTAATCGAAGAACAGTTAGAGACTAATCAAATTGAAAAGAGAGGGGGCAAGAGGGAAGGCTCATTTGAAGGTAGAAGGAAAAAGGGAGACTTCTAACCTTCCGATGGCCGCCATTAGGGAAGATGAAAGCAGGTGGGTGATATATCTCAACCGCGCGAGTATTGAAGGGTTAAATTGGCTAAGTCACAAAGATGACTGTCCCGTCCTCTAATCAAAGGCGGCTTCCTAACTTTCAAACAAAAATGTAATGAAAACAGCTTTCGATCACTTTATCTCTGTAAAAAATTTAATTTTTCTTTAAAATCGAAGGCGCTTTATTACACCCACACACCCACACACGCATATAAGTGTGTGTATGTGTGTTTGTTTATCTGTATATAAAGACATAAAGGGAAAATTGTTCATAACAAGATGAGTGTAAATAAATAAATAACATTTTGACGTACACTGTTAACAGGGATCTAGGATTAAATTTCATATGTATTTATAAGTCATACATAATAATTAAATGAAACGATGTATCAATATTCTTCTAGTCGTAAATATCATTAAATGTTCCTTAATATTTTTGTCACTGATTCTTTTTTCTCTGGATGTAGCTGTTTTTGAACCTCTGCCTGTAAGTGATTTACTTTCGCATTTTTCCAAAATCAATCATTTAAAAATTTGAAAAGCATGCATACATCTTTTCTAATTTACATTAGTGTCGCAACCTTTAGATTATATACACTTCATTATAAAGTGCCTATAGATTAGACCCGTGATTTCCAGAGTGGTTCATGGATTAGACCAGTAATTCCTAACCGCTGCATTTTAGAGTGCCGTGAAATTGGACAGGGGTGCCGCGAGATTTTTTTTTGGATAAACAAAAAAATGCTAGTGGAGCCCATTTAATACGATTATTAAGTTGAATAAATTAGTCTCACTCTCGATAGATTATGACAGAAATAGATGCACCCGTTCCGCAGGTTGAATTAGTTAACCTCATATGATTGATGCTCAATATAAGTATCAATAGTAAGTCTCACATCACTAAAACAAATCCCTTTTTAACTATTTCTATTGTAATCCTGCAGTATAATACCATACTGAATACAATGACTATCTTTGAAAATGTTTTAATATATTCTGTTCTAGTGTTTTATGTCTTTCAATACAGGAATATAATCAGTAATGGAGTAAGTATTGTAACATGGATTTTATCGTTACAGTTTTCTTATTAATTGCACCTACTTTAAATATGAGTAATTATTAATTTAAAGGATGTAATCATCTTAATGTTTGTAATGTTAATATTAATCTTAGGATCTTTCGCTATAAGCATTTTAGCGTAATTTATGTATCGCCCCTTTTTTACGTGGGAGGTCTAAAATGGTATGTCTTTACTCCAGTACTATCTATTGATAGCATCCGCTATTTTGTTCAGCAATGTAGTTTTTCCAAGAACCCAATTTAAAAGTAGTTTCGTTTATTTGAAACTGCAATTTACTCGTACAGATAATTGGATGTTTTATGGCTTGTTGCCGACCTGTTAAAAATGACCGGACGTTTTCCACCCAGGGGTCGTAGAAATTGCTTTTTAATTGGCATTAGGTACAATGGCGCGGACATTCCGTATCCATTTCCCAGACTTTAATCTACGACATCTGTTGGCGACGCCAACCATCCCTGTGAGAAAATTCTTAAAAGGTTCTCCTCTTGGGCTCGAACGAGTTTCGCCAATCATATTCGGCGCCAGTTCACGTCACTCTTGGCTAAGTACCTCCTACTTGGTGTCTTTTTTTTTTGCTGTGAATAGCCGTTTTTCGAGTTAGGAAGGTTTGTTCTTTTCAGCTTTTACCAATGAGTTCCGATACTACTCGCCTAGGCACACCGGTAGGCTTTCCTCGTATTTGGCGATATTTTAGTTTAAAATTAAGTTAATACAACCCTAGCCTGTGTTGCGCTTTGTCCAGAAAGAAAAGAGATTACTCAGTTAGATAAAGATGGAGCTACATTTTTTTAATAACTAGATGCTTCCTTTTTTTTATGCTTAAGCACCCCTTTCAGTTCGGCTTGCCGACTGTTGGGGGGGAGCTAACCTTCTTGATATTTATGCTCTCATTTTTCATTACTACTGTTAGCATTGACCTGAGTGGTCATCATGTTTTGAGCTTATGTAAACTGGAGCTTTTCATCGCCCATGTATATAGCTTCTTATAGCCCTTGTATTTTTGCATTTAAGAGATTTAGTCAACGATCGTTACTATAACAAAAAAGGTTTTTTTCGTAATCAAGTCTAGTTTTTATTTAAGAACTACTACTAGAAAGTTGACAGTGAAGAATCGGGGTATTTGCCGTAAATCTACTCCACTACGCTTCGAAGATCCGGTCTGTATGCATTCGTTTACCGAATGGTGTCTTCAAGGGATGCCACTACATGTTCTTACTTCCGACCTCCAGCTTTTTCAGCGTCGCAGAGCTATATCGTACCTTCCATTCTGCTAATTTGTGAATGAAAACTTTCTTAGTCCCAAGAACTGTTCCTGAATTCGTACTCGCTACCTTCCTTTTTAAAAGTACTCTTTTACAGAACAATTTAATAGTACTTTCTCGTGTGCTGAACTCTCCTTGGACGTGTCTTCAATTCTTCAGTACAGAACTTTGAATTGTACTAACCAGGTAGTCTTCCCTCAGCTCAGACATCGTTATAGACACTGAGACTGTGTAATAAGTTAATTTAATTTAAGTTTCCACGCCACAGATCCACTGTAGCCAAAAAAAAGTCTGTACAAGTATTAATTTAGGCTTAGATTTAAAATGTTCCTGGAATATATTCCACATTAATTTATTACCGTAAGATGTTGTACCATGTACTGTTGATTAATATTTAAAAACAAATTGCCTCAGTGAAGCATAGCAGAGTCTTGATATGAAAAAAAAATGTCTCGAAGGAAAATCCAGTTAAAATAAAAAAATAAGTTTCTTCACATTTAGAATAATTAACATAGCGGTGGATAACTTACCCAAACAGCTTGAAAGAATATAAAAGTCAAGGTAATAACAAATGCCCAAATGCTCAAATGCTCGTAGTCACAAGTATGTACTCGCCTTTTATACTTGAGTACTTACATACAATTTACATATCGATTGAAGTAGCTAGTATCGATACAAAAATATAAAAACAGCAAAACGGTGTTGTGACCCCACTCCTTCAAACTGGCGTCAAGCATACAGTATGACGCAACATTACTATAAAAATTGGAAGTGTAAAGAACCGGGTTACTAGCAGTTACTTTGTGACGAATTTTAAGCTTTTTCTGTGCCAGCCAATCAGTTTTAAAAGCAGCCCAAAACGAACAAGTGCAAAACAGAGGTACATACTTTCCTTACGTAGTAATATATTGCGCTAACCGGGATCTTTAATTACAATTGAAAAATTAAAGCTAAAATGTGTCACATTGTTGCCACTCCGAGTGGGGCTACTTTGTGACATCTTTGTTTTCGCCTTTGAAATTCAAGAGGAAAAATTACTTGACACAAAGATAGACAGTAAAACGCTTATCAAAAGCTTGATACACAATTACATAGACCTATTACAAATATTAGATAGCTTTATCTATATATTTGACATTAAAGAGACATCGGGTGCCCAGGGCATCCACCAGTTTTTAGAGAAAATAAGGAAAATCGTACTTCGGCATATTCTGCTCCTTCGGGTATTTTTTTCTAGATAGTGAATACTTCTTTCTCTCCAGTGGTATTTTAGAGGACGAAAAAATGCAACATTGAGCGGCTGGAGGAGGTGGGTCGACTTTGTGGGTTATTTTGTGACAGTGTCAATGTGTCACAAAGTAACCCCCCCCCCCCCAACCTTTCGATATTTAGGTTATGTTCTCATATCGATCGGAAATATCACTACACAAAAGTTATATTGCTCCAATATCTAACCAACATATTGACAATAAAAAATAATTACCTGTTGTTGTTGGTTGTATAAAGTGTTAGCTTTCACACAAAGTTTCCGAAGTTTGAGTCAATAGCTTGACAACAGGTTTGAACAATACACTGGCCAGAGAAGACAATATGGTGCACAGAAGCTTTAGACACTGGCCACTACTTGTCTCTGTATGTCGGACAAGCTGTTGGCGCTGTTCTTTGCCATCCCGGTATCACGGGCACGGTGCAAGATCCGAAATACGAAAAAAATACTCTGTCACAAAGTTATCTCTGCAGTCAACTTGATTGTACCACTGCAGTACAATTTTTTTACGGTATGTAAAAGAATTTAAAAAATTAAAATTCTAACAAGGGTATTCTAACCCTGGATTAGGCAACCATGAGAAGTGTAGGGGTTTTACTTGGATAATTTCCTCTATTAAATTAGTTTGGATTTAAAAAAGATAATGACAAGCCCCGGATGATTTTTTTTCCCAAAGAGAGATACAAATTGTTAACCGAACGATAAAAATGTTATTAATTTTTATGGTAAAAGATAACTTAATATAAATAACATAACATAATTCAGAGAAGGAAAAAAATCTTTGCCTAACTTATATTCTTTTTTCGACCTGGTGAGGTGTGAGATCAAATATCCTGAAGGATAGAAAGAAAGCAAGTTACCGCAAAAAGCTATCTTATTAAATGATTATCTGCATCGGTGTCTTTTTCTGGTAGTAAATAGCCGGCATTAGTTTCTTTTCTATGTTTAGTAGATGCAAACTAGCCAAGCAATGTACTAAAAAAACATTTAATCGAGCTATGGACAAGATAGTACAAATTAATTCTCTTCTATTTGAATGATTAATCAAATAAAGGAATTGTTTCTGAAACTTCGAAAGTTTGGAGATTCCTCCACAAAAGAAATATTTTGAAGGAGCCAAAATAGTTGTTAGTTTTTAGTCTGTAATTAGTAAACGATATTAATAATCAGGACTTATAATTAAATATAACATAAAAATTGCAGTTGGGGTTACTTCTTTCCATTACATACAACTGAGGGGAAAAGTTTAGGAGTTGATGTTCGTAGGCAATTAAGGGTTTAAAGAAAAATCCAAATACTGTAGATCGATGTTTAAATGTAGTATTTAGGGTCCCAAGAAAAAAAAAGCTTCAATGAAAATGAAGTAAAAAATATAGACCTTAATTTAGTCCAACATAAAAAACATTATAAAGATTCTTTCTTTTTTAAAGCCAACGAAATTGACAAATAGCAGCTGCTCACAGAGGAGGCATTATCCATACAATTCGCTAAATTTTAAAAAAATTCAATATTCTCGTTTGAAAATAACTGATTTATATGTCATTAAATTTGCATGAGAAATGCGTAAATATCCGCCATTTATGTACTGATAGTAAAATACTCTATTTATAGCAAAGTTATTTTATTTTTAAAAAAGGACTCTTGTTGAATATTGTGGTTCTAACCACCAAGGAAGAATAACTCTATAGTTTTGAAAAATGAGAAATCATCCAAAATCCAATCATCATTACTGGACAAGTTGTTTTTTGTTAAAACGACGGAGAATAAGGATTTCTAATTCTTTAAATATGAACAACACTTAATTCATTAAAATATTAAATTTCCCCGAAAAAGTCTACAGTTTAGTACAACGTCCTTTTGTGCAGTAACCTAATAACAGAGACAAATCTGTGTAAGGTATACACAAGATTCGATTCACAAGAATCGAACTTTTGAGTGAATTAAAGAAGCTGCTTCAGATATGCTAATTTTGGCATACGCGCTTAGTATAAATACCACGCAGCGTCATTAATGAAAGGAGTTGTTGTTAAGGTTGAAAAAGGTGTTATCCTGCGCTAGTGCTTTACGGGCCAGAAGTTTACGTGGCAGTACTGCTGGTTTGACTTACTGTTCGTGAGTATAAAAATATATTGTCCTTAAAAGCTGTATTTACATTCCGTACAAGTAGTACGCATGCTTATTGCTGTAAAAGCCAATTATATGTGCAATGAATCCAATAAACATTGTTTCATGTATAAATTGTGTTTGTATATAATTCAAATAGAGTGCCACTTCAAATTATATACACCCAAGTCTGGGTAGAAGTGAGCATAGATTCTCTATACTGGCGCCCTAAAATATATATACCCTGGTAGTTAGCGTTAAATTTGTAACGAAGAACATAATTGAAATTAAAAACTGTGTACTGTGTACGTGTATTGATAAAATTGTTGCAAGTACTTATATACTATTTAAAAAATGAGTGTTGTAGAACAAAATCCTGCTGGAAATTTTCCTCGGGTAATTATGGTTCAGCAAATTGCGCCATTCGAAGACACATTCAATGGCGGCCCCTCAAGCCAATTCCTAAAGAAAACTGAGCATTACTTTCAGCAACAATGCACCCCAGAGGGGGATAAACTTAAAATTGCTCTAGCCGCTTTAAGAGGTAGTGCATATCAGTGGTACACGTGTATGAAAAGCAGTAATCTGATTTTTGACTATTCGTCATTCAAGCAACAGTTTCTTAGTGTTTTTCCAGAGACCTTTAATCAAAGTGAAATTGAAGCGGAAATTTATTCGCTAAGGCAACGTGAAGGTCAGTCTGCATTAGATTTTGCTATGGAAAATATTTCCAAGTGTGAGGAATATTTAGAGGGAATGACGGAAGCGATAATATTAAAAATAGTTATCCAACGTTTGAAGCCAAGTGTTCAAGATTTTTTAGATAATCAAACAATTACAAGCAAGGTTACCCTCCTTCAAGCTTTAGCTAAATATGACAATAGACATTTCTTCGTTACCCCTCACCGTCATTCAGGTACGAGAAGTTTTATACAGCCGCGCCAAAATTTTTCGCGAGTTTCAAACCAGCAGCGTAAGCAGTACCGCCGGCAAAATAATAGAAGCGCACGGCGTTATAATGAAATTAGTGCACTTAAAGAAAATAATAGGGAAGCACCTTACTTGCACTGGCAAGTTGATTCACATGATATGGTTCAACCTGTTGAAACTGTTTGGTCAAATGTATTATTTTGTCCAAGTAGTAATCATTATTTTGAGAATAGTGAAAGTCAGGGTATTTTTGTGGCTTATAAAGAAAGTGAGTCTAGCTGGAATGATGAGGTAATTCCAGTACAAATTTCTGAAAATAGTGCCGATACTAATGCTAGTGGTTTAGAAAATAAATCATCGGACACTTCTATTAATGCTATACCTGATATTATTAATGCTATACCTGATATTATTGATGCTATACCTGATATTTTAGATGATATTCACACATCTGTTAATGAAGGAAATTTAGTAGATGACGAAGTATGCGTTACGGAAGTTAGTGAATACTTATTAGTTGACGACAATAAAAATTCTTTAAACGATAGTAGGAACTTGCTAGGTGATGATATTATTTCAAGTTTCCAGCCGAATGGGGATTGTGTAGGCCAGGTTGATAATATGGTTTTAAATAAAGTACATGAAAACCAGACTGAGAATCAGGATGAAAAGTTGACACAGAGTTATACTGTAGGTAGTTTAGCTGATGCTTCGGAAGTTATAGAGAAAGTTTGCAATAAAACGCACGAGTACGAAAAGCTTAATCTTCCTAAAACTGAAGCAGTGTTAAAGAATTTAAATGATAACGATTCTGATGTCGCAAGTTTCAAAGAAACTTTTTTGTCAAAAGAGGATAAAACTAAAGTTAAGGGGGATAAAAAACGTGAAAAAGCGCCTTCAGGTTCCAGCATTAAAACTGCTAATACTGAAGTAATTAAGGCGGTAAACAAGAAGTCGTATAAGCACAAATACGAAAAACAGAGTCAGGTTGTTGAAAAACATGACACAAGCAGCGAGATAAAGCCAGTTACTAAACACGTTGGTGCGGCGTATAAGTTTCAAAAAATAGAATCTGCATTAAAATCTAATACCGATACAAGCAAAAGTACGAAGAAAAGTAAAGTGTGCACTACAAAACCTCCATCTAAGGATGAACGTGGCACACATAAGGTACACAAGGTTATAAAAAGGAAGAATGACAATTTTAAAGCTCCTTTGCATAAGTACAGGGAACGCAAGATTTCTGCCGCCCAGCAAGGTTGGCCTCCTCCCAAGAGACCTCCTGTCCATCGTCAAGCCGGACCAGCGCCTCAGGACCTACGACCTGCTGCACGAAGGATGCCCACACGGTCAACGAACCCCTTTACTAGGACTGCGACCATCAAGAGAGGTTCAGCGGATTGGACAAACTGGTGCAGTGAAGTTGCTGCATTCATGAGGAACAAGTCTTGTATCAACTTTCTTATTCTAACTCCCACCCTTTAATAAAATCGAACCAAATTGGTTTGAAGTTCCCCATTGTATATACTGTGTAAACATTTTGAGGGGAAGGAGTAAGCCACTGAAAAAAAAAAAACGGCATACTGTTTTATAAATTTTTGAAGGGGACATGTAGTGAAAAAAATACATACTAACTACAGATAACAAACAACTAACATACTAACTTCGCAAATCATAACACATGTACATTATAAATTGGGGGAGAGCAGATACAGTCAAGAAATGTCATGCTGTGCAATTGTGTTGTCACTTTTAATTAAAATAGATATTTTAGGGCGCAGTTGGCCAGCCCAGTATCCGCAACTCTGCAAATCCACTGTGTAATGGTGTCACCTGGACCCTTCGGGGTTAGTTTTGTAAAATGGTAGTGGCGTTTTTCCCCCACACAACGTGTGGAAGGTTTTTTGGCTTTGCCACCCATTATGTAAAAAGTCAGACCAGCACGCGTTTTCAATTAGTTAACTGAAGCCGTTCAGACCTCAGTTACCTAATTTTTTTTTCGAGGGAGGCCAGTGTAAGGTATACACAAGATTCGATTCACAAGAATCGAACTTTTGAGTGAATTAAAGAAGCTGCTTCAGATATGCTAATTTTGGCATACGCGCTTAGTATAAATACCACGCAGCGTCATTAATGAAAGGAGTTGTTGTTAAGGTTGAAAAAGTTGTTATCCTGCGCTAGTGCTTTACGGGCCAGAAGTTTACGTGGCAGTACTGCTGGTTTGACTTACTGTTCGTGAGTATAAAAATATATTGTCCTTAAAAGCTGTATTTACATTCCGTACAAGTAGTACGCATGCTTATTGCTGTAAAAGCCAATTATATGTGCAATGAATCCAATAAACATTGTTTCATGTATAAATTGTGTTTGTATATAATTCAAATAGAGTGCCACTTCAAATTATATACACCCAAGTCTGGGTAGAAGTGAGCATAGAATCTCTATATCTGCTCACGTGTCATGTCCCTGTGGTCAAATCTAGTGACATTGAATCAACTCTCCACTTGTGACTTCACCGTTAAGTCGTTGGACAGCCTCACCCAACTAGAGGGGACGTCACAAATTGGCCATACTAAAGACCATGTAACGTCGCCACGTATCGCTGTAAACTTCTCTGCAGTGACGTGCACGAGTTCTTCACTTCCACGTTCAGTGACTGACATCTTATTACACTGTAACTTCGATATCTAGCTAAGGTACTATTATTGAATTAGTTTAAAATTGTTGAAATCTTTAAGTAGGGGCTTACAGATGGTTAGTATTTTGTCTTGTATTTAATGTGATTACAGGTTTCTCGGATAAATTGTTTTATATTATTTTTTGTCTTGACACCTGTTAATTTAGCCCCATATACTGGCAAAGATTTAATGTTATTGATTTTATCATTTTATGAATTTTTTCTTCTATGTAAGTTACCATTTTTTTTTACTTAACGTGAATTAATTTACTGATTCTATATTCTCATTACCCAAGGACTGAAAAGAATACAAAAAAAATAATACTACTTTCTATGATATTGAGTGAAGAGAATGAAATATCATTCCAGAGTCCTCCACATTAGCGATACAATCTCCCCTCACTTCAGTTCGCTGATCCATGAAATTATTTAACACACCTGAACAGAGATAGAGATAAAGTATCTCAGAAATGATACATGGAAAGTCGTCGAGTTTAGATGAAAGAAGCCCTGATAAATGCTCCCCTTCCCATACCGTCCCATATAAGTAATGCGTGACGAAGGTGTAAGTTTTTATACATGTCGCCCATTATTTTTAAGTATATAGGAGAAGCCATGCATTTTAACGTGGGAATGCAGGTAACACTTCTTTTTTATCTCTCTGGAATTACTCTCTTTATTTGGCACTTCTGGACGTAAAAAGTGTCCGTTTACTGCCATTATTCGTAGGTATGTGATATGCTTACGAAGCAATGTATTTCCTTATCTGAAAGGAATTTCCTTTTACTGAAGCAATCGTACTTCTGCTGGAAGTTTTTTTTCGTAAAGATATGCATGTATTTTATGCGTGTTACAAAATATTCAAATTCCAGGATTCATATTTTGAAGCAGTGCCTAAATATTTTTACGCAGCTTCACGGTATAAATATATCGAACGTGATAAAATTCGCAGGAAGAAAGTGCTGGGTATAAAGGTTTTGACTCAAAATAACTTTAAAGCGTTAGATAAGTATTAAGTTATCAGTTTCGTGAAATTTCAGGATAAAGTTAATGAATTCATGCATCTCAATGTCAATTTAAGTAATAATTAATGTAATAGTTAAAACTTTAAAACTATCGTATACATCTGTGAGTGTCTTTGGACATCGATAATGAAATCCTTAAGCACTAAGTACCGGTATTTTATAATAAATTAACCTCATTAGTTAACTCCCATAAATTTACGCAATGGTCTTTGGAGAGTGGATAATAGTTGAATGAAGAGTTTATTTTTAAAAACACAACATTTTTCAAATGACAACAGATTTGAAGCTGAATATACCAACCCTTCATATTATATATACATACACAAACAAACACACACACACAAATATATATATATATATATATATATATATATATATATATATATATATATATATATATATATATATATATATATATATGGAAAAACACAAAATTTATAAGAGCTTATTCATCACGTCTCATTTTCAAAACTGTCGACATTAAAGGAATGTTTTCAGAGATGTGACTATTAAATCCGGAAACTGAGCCAATGGGCTTTAATTGGTATGCATAAACAGTCAGCATTTTTGATAAAGAGATATATATTCTTACTAACATGCCTGCTTATTATAAAGTTTTCCGGTAAAATCACAATTTTGTATAGAGAGAACAAATTACTGGAGCTTCAAGTTGTAAGACCTTATGAAATTCTTTGCGGCTCCATTCAAAGTTATTTCTTTTCTGTCAAGCTAAAACAATATCTCAACATCCGTGGGCGCGGTGGTCCAGTTGACAAAGTCAGCGAGCCAGTGATCGGAACATCACTGCTTCGATGCCCGTCCTGGCAAAGCCATCGTCGTGTACACTAATGGCGGCTGGTGCACGAAAAATATGTCGTGGCTGCAATGTCCTCCAAGTTCTCAAATTTACCTCTAGAGATGAGGGGTCATGTGTACTAGTCTCTTCACTTGACTCGGTTCTAAATTGTGGGACCAGTTTGTAGGGGGTAGTGCTGGACACATATACGGTTCCCCCATAAATGAATGGCCAGCAGTCTCTAGGTGTACATACAGACGAATGTCTAGCGACAAGTGCCTCCGCGTTCAAAAAAAAAAAATCTTAACACCCCAAATGATCTCATTGGCAGGAAACCTGTTAGAAATTTTGTTGTTTTAAATAATTTTGTGGGGATGTTTGCAGCCATTACAATCTGTGAAAATCACAGAGCTATTTTCATTAAAATGATTGTTTAATCCTTTCACAGTACAATTGGTTTTCTAGTTACACATATTAAAACATTAATGTTATGATCTCTTTAATTTAATGGTTAAGAATACATATAAATTCACTCCTAAATATTGGGATTTAGTCCTGTAGGATACAATGAATCTGCATTTGATGGAAAAGTAGAGGTTTGTTTGACCCATTTGACATGCCACTCCATCACGTTTAAAATATGCGTGATACTTTCTGATTCTCGAGATGCCATTAAAGACATTGGCTCTATGTAATGGTGTAATTCAAAACAGGTGAAACAGGTGAAATTCTTGATTGTCAGTCCCTTACACATACACAGTCATCACAAAACATCAAAGTCGTTTTACAGTGAATTCCAGCACACTGCGGAATCCCAGGAAATGAACTCTCGGACAGATTGACAAAGAGAGGTGCTGCAGATATGCTAAGACCGTACAGGCCAATCGCATATAATCCTCCGAATAAATACCCTTATATATTTATTCTAAAAGGGCATTTATCCGAAAGAAATTGAAAGACCCTTTTAATCAAGAATTAATAGATAAAAATATTAGTAAGTAATGGGTTGTTGCTAGTGCATTCATTCCAGATTTTCCAACGAAGGATTCGGTAGCCATGATCCGGCTTTTAAATGGTCGTGACTGCTTGGCTAGACATCTGAGCGCCTGAGCGTCTATCAGAGTCCTTTCTGCCCTATTTAGGATAAACCACGAGTTATGGACTTTTCCCACATTCAGATCTGTTAAGCACTGTCGGCTCGGGATATCTGTAGCCGATATTGGGAGTCAAGAGTATTGAACAATTAATACTTTCTGTTTCATTCTGCGCTTTACTTTTTATCTTGTTGTTTGTTTTCTTGTTGAAATTTTTATTTCGTTTTTTTTAACTGCTTTCTATTGGAAATTTGAAAAAAAATATATTAGAATTCGGTTCTTGAGATATGTACGTGATTTGGAATACAATTGCTTAGTATCATTTGTAATTTAACTTGTGGAATAAAGAAAGAAATTATGTTAGAGTTGTTAGAAAAATATTGCGATTTTCAACGATATGGCCGGAGTTTTAGAATTTTTGCGAAAAATTATTTCAGTGCTTGTAGAAATAAGAAAAAGTCATTTCAAATACTTACTCAAATACTTAATGGCCTCACTTTCGTCGTGGAATCCATGGAAAAATCATTATCTGTCATTAGAATGATTTATTAGTCTAATCATTTGTGGTATCTCGTTGAAAGTATATGACTAGTTACAAAGTCAATTTTGCTTTATAATTCGAAACGATGACACCATGTTAACTTTGAGTTATTGACCCAATGTAATGTAATCTGCTGAATGTCAATTCTTCTCCATAGTTTAAATACTTACAGAAAGTTCTATGCTATTCAAAACACAATCTTGCAACGGAATATTTAGGACATTTACCGGAAGTCAATAATTTTTTTTATCCAGAAAAGTTTCTCAAGCTATGCAATTCTACATTATTATATACGTACACTGCTGGCCACCCAAATTGCAACACCAAGAAAGACAAGAGATATCACAACAAAATTTATTTTGTGGATAACATGTTGACCAAGTATCAAATGATTAAATTTATAGACTTCTGTGAAGTGTGGTTCCTGCCAAAATCATTAGTCAGACTAGTCGCCATTGTTGGAGATCACCGCTGCCACACGAATCGGCATTGATTCAAAGAGACTTTGGATGTGTTCTTGGGGTACAGCAGACCAAGCAGCTTCCACACGTTGCCAAAGTTGATCTGCTGTGGCAGCTGGGGATGGAATCTGGGTCAATCGTAGAGCAACCATGGACCACATGTTTTCTATCGGCGAAAGATCCGGAAAGCGATGCGGCCAGGGACGCAATTCAATCTGGCGATTGACGAAGAACCGTTGGACAATGCGTGCCACGTGTGGTCGCGCATTATCCTGTTGAAATATGGCTGTGGGCAAGCCCTGAAGGTAAGGAAGGACAACTGGCTCCAACACCTCGGAGATGTAGCGCTGGCTGTTTAAAGTACCGGCAATGCGTACTAGAGGTGTGCGAGAGTGATATCCAATACCGCCCCATACCATAATACCCGGTGCAGGACCAGTGTGGCGGTGCATAAAGCAGCTGTTCAGCATCTTCTCTTCACGGTGTCTCCAGACTCGAATGTGACCATCGTGGTGTTGCAGACAGAAGCGTGACTCGTCAGTAAAGACAATTTCATTCCTTTCTGCTGTCCACATCCTTCTGTCATCGCACCATTGGCGGCGGAGACGTCTGTGGTTCTGCGTCAAGGGTAGACAAAGCAATGGACGTCTTGCGGAGAGACCACTCTGCTGTAAACGGCGTCGAATGGTACGCGCAGACACTGGATGATGCGTTACAGACTGCATGTGCTGTGCTATGGTTCGTGATGTGATTGAGCCATCCGCCACTGCCATGCGCACAATTTGCCTGTCATCACGTGAAGTGGTGCGCTGAGGTGGATGCGATCGAACACGCGGGTCCGTCGTACCCTCCTGCATCCAACGATCACATATCGGCATTACAGTTAATTGGTTTCGTCCAACACGACTACCGATTTCCCTGAAAGATAATCCACAATCTCGGTAGGCCACTATCCTTCCTCTGTCGAACTTGGATACTTGATCAAAAGATGATCGCTGTTTTCGACGAGGCATAATTGATCGTTTTTTTGAATAAACCACAAGAAAAACACAATTGCCGAACTTGAAATCGTCGAAATCTCCAAGCCTTAAATAGCGCTTTAAAGTGGCGCCACAGGCGTGCGTGATGTGCGTCTGCGCTGAAATTCTAATCAATTGCATATCTCACCTCCTTTAATGCATGTTGTAAATTTCATGTTATTTGCATGTTTCCTTCAGGGTGTTGCATTTACAGTGGCCAGCAGTGTATATTCTGATCTAAAATTTACTTTTTCTTCGAAATGTATAGAAAGTAGATTAATTTTAAATTGTATATAACATTTCCAATTCGAATTTAATCCTTGGATTTAGAATTACAATCACGTGCATATAATATAATTTCGATAATCAGATGTCACAAAGACTCTTTTGTTAGGCGGCAGGTCTTACGAAGTCCTTTTATGACAGTCCTGCTAATTTATCTGGTTCGACCTTATAAAAATTAATATACATTTTTCCCTTTCAGTGGGTTAATCGTCTATCTTTCAATAATTCGTCTAGAGGGAGTGGTTTTATCCGCAAATTATCCTTATCAACCGTGACTATTATAAGATTACTGCGGTTGAAGTACAGTTCTTCTAATTTATTTCCTAATTTTTATTAATGCTGCATTCCTTTGTATCGCGGTTCGTTGCATTTTTTTTGTTACTGTATGATATCATAGGAAATTAATCAATATTAAAGGCCAGGAAATATTTTACCGGACTAATGTTCAGGTATTTTCTGATATTTTGGAATTATTGGCTTCACAGAATTGATAACAAATGATGAAATGCGGAATTAGTTTCTGTTCCGAACTCATTTTACTGAAATATTATGTCTGATTTCAATTTACTGCAAACTTCTCATACAGTTTTCTGTTAAACATGTACAACACCAGAGTAGGATAATTAGGCCAGTTTAGGTGTATTTAAGTCAGTGCTCAGGAACAATTAGTAAAAAAAGGGAAAATTTTTAGCGTAAGACAAAGATTTTTGATGTTTAAGTAAGAATACAGTCATTTGTTAAATAATTGTTTCGAAAGTTCGGATTCTAAATTCCGAAGTAAACTATTTTTTGGGGTTAAGTTTAAAAGTTTGATGTAAAAAATTATTTTAGTGGTGTTTCTTCTATGTATAACTTGTAATTTGAAAAGTCATCGAAACTGTAAGTTATAACCGCTAGACACACCTCAATAGTTGCAAATTTGCGCAAAGAATGACACAATTATTTTTATAACCAGTGCTTAAAATTTTCTTAGTACTAATAAACCTTACGATGCAATGGAGTGCTCAGGTGGTAATTAAGTATAAAATAACTTTGAATGGGGTCTTTCTGAAAAAAGGAGACATCACTAGCAAGCAGAAACCTAGGTTTGAAACCTTATAATAGCCATCCCATAAAACCTGATACAATATCTTTAGTACAATAGGGAAGATATAATGCATGCAAAAGCAAAATTCCTCTGAATACTTACTATAGATTTACAACTTTCAGTTAAACTTTCTCGCAGCTGAATGAGCCTTTCTTCTCACCCAATCTGTAGGGCTGTTTTAAATACCTTGTACAGGATGCTATAATTTAGATAACTTATAACAAATTCGACCGTTTATCTTTGGAAACCCTGATGGACCTTACAGTGATATTGGATTAGAGCTTATTGATCTAAAGATTAATGTGCTATCATTTCTAAACTTTCGCTAAACATATACTGTATCTCAGTTATCAAGAATTTGAAAGAGATCTACAAAAAAAAAAGCGACATATATAAAATACTCTATTTACTTCATTATGAATATTATTCAAAGTAACACACTAAATACAACAAAAAGAATTATTTCAATCTTAATACAAATTAGAATTTATTATGTCAGTCATCTACAAATTAAACAGGAGAAATCCGAGGTTTGTAAAGTATTGAATCTGCTATGCAGCTAAATTGGGCACAAGGCTGCAATAAGTCAAAGTTATGCATACTGTCAAATGCGAGTATGACACAAACTATTAGTAGAAAAGATAAAATTAAGAAATAAATGAAACCTGCAAAAAGTTAAGTGAGAGATATAAAACTAAAAAGAGACAAATACTGAGAGACAAGACATAGGAATTGAAAGTGCATCCTAAACGGGCAGCTAGAATAACGAAAAAGATTGAAACATAAAGCACAGCAAGAGAAAGAGCGTATATGTATTGTTAATTAAATTTCTTTTAACTATATTTATACGTTTGATATCTTTTCTAGTGGGGAATAGTTGGTTCCAGTTCTGAAAAAACCTGGAAAATCCTATTAAAAATTTGTTTTTGAAATATGTGGACAAAGTTTGATAAGTTATTTGCTGAATAGTTTATGGCCAGATTCTAACGGATTTCAAAAGTTAGTCTTCATATATTGGCAAACTTTCTTTCATACTTAATTGGTATAGATGCCCAGCTTATGTATATAAATAACGATAAATTTAGGATACATAAGTTAGTTTGGTAAAGATATTAGGTCAAGATTCTCTATAGCTTATACGGTAAAAGAAACCAGATAGTTTTCTTTTATCTTTATCTCGTACAAAATATTCTGGTAAAAATATTACGTAGAACTAAAGAAAAATTGTATGCAATATTTAAAGTATATTTAATAAACTATGATTTCGAGTGGGAATATACAAACACGAATTAAGGATTTTCTTTAGGACATATTTCATGTAAAAAAAAAATGTTTCCATCTTATGGCAAATGAATCATGTTAGCATTTAACAAACCTGAAAAAAGACAGAAACGTGCTTCAAGATAAATCGAATTTCGTCTTTCTGTCTGCTTACAGCAATATGATATTTTTTCAACAAGTAAACTAATTACGGGAAAAATCTTTTGAGTGCATTTCGAAAGCAGAACAGAATGCAGAAGCGTTAAGCAGAATCGTATTATGAAAGTCGGATTTCGTGGGTGTTTGTTCTGTTTACTGCAATTTAAATACGGAAATTTCATAACTCTTCCTCCCGGCTTTTTTAAAATACGCAGATTTCCGGATCATTAATTGGTTTGGTTTCTGCGGTTAGTTTTTTTTTGTTTAATAAAAGACACCAACAAAATATGATTTAAGTTTCATACTTTTTAAAACAAATTTAACTTAAGAGCTTTGCGAATTTTTATTTTTTGCCCAGTTCAATTTGCTTTTTAGTATGAGACTATTATTATAAGTTAAAAGTTTTAAAGCCTACCTTTAGAGTATCAAGCAATTAAAAGTAAACTTCTTCGATGATATCAACTTTCCGCAGAGAATGCTAATTTACTAAATATCATTAATTTATTTTCCTTTTTGATTAAGCGAGGTATATAAACACCATGCTAAAAGAAAAATTTTCGTCTTTTAATTTAGTCATAAAATTTACTGTGAAATTTCTACATGCTGCAGTTTATGTTTATAAATGCACCGCCCACATGGTGTAGTGGTTAGCGTTCTGAGCTGCACGCAGTGGGTTTGGGTTCAAATCCCCAATAAGGCTTGGCCCTTTCCGAGTCGCCGACTTCATAGGGAGCAACGTTTGCTCACTTACATAGTTCTCCCACATAGGTGCAGCTTCCGTAAATGCTCGCAGATAATAACAAATAGCGAATGTCTCACGTCAAATGCCGCATTAGAAAAAAAAAATGTTTATAAATGCAAGTACGTGCATTTTGAACATTACCATTTCAAAATTCTCTGTTATTCAGTTTTCATTTCCTTATTCCATTAATAGTTTCATAGTACACTGAGACGATATCATTTCAGAGTTTAATACCTTTTTTTTTAAATATAGTAAAGTTCCTATGCTCAAGACTGTTATAAAGTTGTGAAAAGACTCATTTTTACAATCTTCCACTTTTTTGCACTGGCTTCTGTAAAATACAGGTCAAATTCTCACGCATATATATTATATACGAATCATCTTTCTTTACGCGTTGGTAATGATATTCCGTTACGGTATAAGATAAATGCTACAGAGAAATTTTACTATAGGATAGCTTCATACAACCAAAGGCCTTTTTCTATGTGATATTTTATCAGCACATTGAAGTATTCCCGATGTTTAATAAGTATCCCGTATAGCTGTTTAATGTGCGATATCAATGAATTTATTTTAGTTAGAATTCATTTTACAAGGTTTTTTTATTGTTTCCTTATTACATTTTGGGATTCTAAAACAAGAATGCACGTAATCAAGAAAGATAATGAAATCAGAAATGAGCATATCGCACCCTGTAAAAAGGAGATGCTGTTTCATCGTGTAACACTTCTGGGTAGCGAATGGACCTGCTTTGAGTATCCCATATATATATATATATATATATATATATATATATATATATATATATATATATATATATATATATATTAAAAAATATATATATACACTGCTGGCCAGCCAAATTGCAACACCAAGAAAGGCAAGAGATATCACAACAAAATTTATTTTGTAGATAACATGTTGACCAAGTATCAAATGATTAAATTTATAGACTTCTGTGAAGTGTGGTTCCTGCCAAAATCAGTAGCCAGAGTAGCCGACATTGTTGGAGATCACCGCTGCCACACATCTCGGCAATGATTCAAAGAGACTTTGGATGAGTTCTTGGGGTACAGCAGACCAAGCAGCTTCCACACGTTGCCAAAGTTGATCTGCTGTGGCAGCTGGGGATGGAATCTGGGTCAATCGTAGAGCAACCATGGACCACATGTTTTCTATCGGCGAAAGATCCGGAGAGCGAGGCGGCCAGGGAAGCAATTCAATCTGGCGATTGACGAAGAACCGTTGGACAATGCGTGCCACGTGTGGTCGCGCATTATCCTGTTCAAATATGGCTGAGGGCAAACCTTGAAGGTAAGGAAGGACAACTGGCTCCAAGACCTCGGAGATGTAGCGCTGGCTGTTTAAAGTACCGGCAATGCGTACTAGAGGTGTGCGAGAGTGATATCCAATATAGCCCCATACCATAATATCCGGTGCAGGACCAGTGTGGCGGTGCATAACGCGGCTGTTCAGCATCCTCTCTTCACGGTGTCTCCAGACTCGAATGCGACCATCGTGGTGTTGCAGACAGATGCGTGACTCGTCGGTAAAGACAATTTCATTCCATTCTGCCGTCCACATCCTTCTGTCATCGCACCATTGGCGGCGGAGACGTCTGTGGTTCTGCGTCAAGGGTAGACAAAGCAATGGACGTCTTGCGGACAGACCACTCTGCTGTAAACGGCGTCGAATGGTACGCGCAGACACTGGATGATGCGTTACAGACTGCATGTGCCGTGCTATGGTTCGTGATGTGACTGAGCGATCTGTGACTGCCATGCGCACAATTTGCCTGTCATCACGTGAAGTGGTGCGCTGAGGTGGATGCGATCGAACACGCGGGTCCGTCGTACCCTCCTGCATCCAACGATCACATATCGGCATTACAGTTGCTTGGTTTCGTCCAACACGACTACCGATTTCCCAGAAAGATAATCCACAATCTCGGTAGGCCACTATCCTTCCTCTGTCGAACTTGGATACTTGATCAAAAGATGATCGCTGTTTTCGACGAGGCATAATTGATCGTTTTTTTGAATAAACCACAAGAAAAACACAATTGCCGAACTTGAAATCGTCGAAATCGCCAAGCCTTAAATAGCGCTTTGAAGTGGCGCCACAGGCGCGCTTGATGTGCGTCTGCGCTGAAATTCCAATCATTTGCATATCTCACCTCCGCTAATGCATGTTGTAAATTTCATGTTATTTGCATGTTTCCTTCAGGGTGTTGCATTTACAGTGGCCAGCAGTGTATATATATATATATACGTATATATATATATATATATATATATATATATATATATATATATATATATATATATATATATATATATATATATATATATCTGTGTGTGTGTGTGTGTGTGTCGGTAAACTGTCTGGATGATTAAGTATTAGTGCATGCATGCTGTTTTAGGTATGTTACAAAATTGGAAGTATAACAAAAAGGATACGAAATCATGATTAAGATACAAATATAGAATACCTAAAACGGGTAAATTCGTTACACAGAAACCTTGCACCGTCAAAAAGCATTTCATTTACACAAGATAGTAACATTTGAACGTATTCGTTTTGAGAATCGAATGCTGACCCCTAGCACTGCGTTTCATGTATGCTTTTTACGGCTTAATTAAAAACTTAAGCTTGAGGTTAATCCTGTGTTCTATCCAGGTGATTGACAACGCGATAATTGTTGCTGTTATTAAAAATGTACATAAATCGAGGTAAACACTTAGTTTACCTAAATTATTCTTACTTTACGCATGGTTTAGAAAAAGGATTATTGATGCAACAAGAGTTAAATGATAGAAACTCATAGAAATTCGCGAGCGGATCTTAACATTAAAAACGTTATATGTCAGAAAATATTTATAGTTATTTTAACAAGGTGAAAATTCTAACTTTATCTGACATAAATTTTCATTCTACATAAAGTTGCCATATTTAAGAATATCATATTCGTGAATGATAGGTTGGCAGCTAAGGATGTCAGACAGCATCGTATTTGTCATAAATATTCAAGTTCTTTTATACTTAACAACTTGGCTGGTTTCAAATTCAGTTGAAAGCTTAAAATTTATCTAAGGAAGAAAAGTGCAATATATTATATATATATATATATATATATATATATATATATATATATATATATATATATATATATATATATATATATATATATATATATATATATATATATATATATATGATGTAACATCACGGAGGCGAGGGCGAAAGAGTAAGTCACATCGAAAGTTCTTTTCGTAGTTAGTCCACAAAGTTCAGTTCTCCCGCTGGAAGTCGTATCGTAATCGGCATCTCGACGGTCTTTGTATAAAACTGGCCCCTCGAACCCCATACACACATGAACACACCGCAACTCTCGACATAACTTTATTTCTCTGAACTGCTACATCATAGTGGGGCAATGACAATTCCCCGAAAAGCACGTGTACCTTGAGGCAAGCCTATTTATAACCTAATAGAGGTATAGTCACGTGATCCTGAACTCTTGCATTGCTTGGCTGAAGCCCTGATATCTGGGATAGAGCAACTAGAAAACCGCAGGAATTGTATAAGAGTTTACAGGGGTTATATAAAAGATGCCTGAAATTCAACTTCTTTGTTTTTGGAATCGAAATGCGTAAAGAACATTCATCACGTTACACCCAAGCATTTTGAAATGAAATTTGGAAAGGGTTTTAGGGTCTTATTTGATTATATATATATATATATATATATATATATATATATATATATATATATATATATATATATATATATATATATATATATATATATATATATATATATATATATATATTATATATATATATATATAATATATATATTATATATATATATATATATATATATATATATATATATATATATATATATATATATAATATATATATATATATATATATATATATATATATATATATAATATATATAATATATATATATATATATATATAATATATATATATATATTATATATATATATTATATATATATATATATATATATATATATATATATTAATATATTAATATATATTAATATATATTAATATAATATATATATATATATATATATATATATATATATATATATATATATATATAGAGAGAGAGAGAGAGAGAGAGAGAGAGAGAATAATTCGGGGCTAAAATAATTGCCCATCTTCCACGAGCGTCAGTATGATTGAGTCCATAAGAAGCCCACCAAAGAATAAATAAACACTTTTATGAAAAATCTATCAATTTGGTTATCTTCAGTGAATGCGGAAAAGCTTTTATTTTTGTATAAAATTGCAGTTGTTTTATGGGACATTCATAAGTCTCCTCCTTAAATTTGTGACATTAGTTTGACTGAGTTCTGGATATATTCTCAATCCTTTTTACGAGCTCACATTCAATAGTTTAAAAGAACAACACGTAAATCATCAGAAGGTGAAGAATAATAAAGATGATGATTCAATTGGCTCATCGCGAGTGAGCGAGAGCTCACGGGTCGAGAATTGTGATCAAGTAAATCCATATTCAAGTAGATCAAAGTTCGTGAATGTATCCCAGTTTGGAAGTTGCCCATCTAAGATTAGTCCGAACATGGGTTTGAGGACATCTGGTACTGCTCTGGATTTCGGTGCTAAGGCTGCTCGAATAGAATCCCGACGCGTGCCATTTATCCTCTCCTTGCTTAAGGATATGTGCATGTTAAATACTTAGACCCGAAAGTCTCTCTATGAGGTCACAGTGGGTGGCAGTGGATACAATCCCTCCAGATGTCGCTCCTGGGGGCATATTCCCATTCCTTACATGAAATCGATTCATTACATCGTTTTGCGGCTGCTTATTGGTCAATTGAGTTAATTGCCATAATGTTTGATCCTAAGCGCATTTTTAATGAGATACAATGTATTTCTTAGTTGCTTTCAAATTTGTATATTTTTTACGCCATATTTTACAAGGAACATGAATTTTTTAAAAATGGCGCCACCTATTAATGTAAAAGTAATTTAAAGTGACAAGCTATTTGCAAAAGAAATTTTCGCCATAAATGCCTTCACATTTATTTTTTGTGAACGGAAAATTTTAAGAAATGACCAATTTCCATAGTAATTTCACTGTAAAATTTTAGGAGTAGAATAAATTAGAGTAAATATTACTCAAAATTGACTTTTTTCTTAAATTGAAATGTTGAAATAAAAAAAATGAAAGCTATATTTATTTATTTATTTTTAAATTTAAATGTTGAATTTAAAAAAATATTTTTTAATTAAAATCTTAATTGCAAAATGCAAATTATATATTTTTTTCCTGTTTTGCACACTTTAGTTTTTTAACCTCACTCTTAAAAAATAAAAATTATAAATAATTTTCTAAAAATTACCAAAAATAGACTGAAAATAAAGTGACTTATTGTACAAACGCATAAATTTTATAATGCACAAATATGTAATTTAATGCCGTTTTGCATTAGGCTGATTAAGGCATATATTTGCTGCTAGGGAATGTTTTCTCGTTTTACTTGGTGGCACACCAGCTGGTCGTCTTGCAGGCAAGCGTTTACTACCTCTAGTAATGTGGGGAGAACGTCTTGCAAAAGAAGTTAGTTGAATTCTAATTGCAGCATCACTTCTTCGTTTTGTAGGTATGTAACTACCAGCTGTTTGCAGAAAAGTTTCCCAGCTTCCTGTCGACTTAACATTTAAAATTCTTTTTAAAAAAGTGTTTAGCCCATTTGCAGAAGATTTACAAAGTTAATTTTTCTGTGAAAAAACACCAAAAATCTCCTTAAGGACTTCTTTGCGTCTTTCATCGGAAGATGTAGATGCAACGTCTTTGTGAGTAAAGTTTTGGGAATTTTTTTCTGAAGCAGTTGAAGGGATGCCTTCTATACTACGAGTGCCAGGAATCTGAAATCGTAATGGCTCAAAAAATTCCTTAAGAGGTACCTTTTCTCCTAAAGCCAAAACTGCTATTTCGTGTTTATCCTTAGGTCTCACTGGTGGAAAATTTCTTGTCACAATGTCAAAATGACTAAATATTGAAAATTGATGTTTGCAAAACCGACCATATAAACCAATAGGACACGAACAATAACCACTTTTTATATTAACTAAATAATAATCATTGTTGACTTTCAATGAAAATGTATTTTTATTTTCTATTTTTATGTCTTCTTTTTTTATTATGGAGGCTTTATCTTTCAGTGAAAGAAGATATAGTTGAGCACTTGCACGCCTATTATTAGCAAAATATCTCATTGTTTTTACGCAGTGCGCTTCTAAATGTGTGGCTACAAAATCTAAAATGGTCAAAACATTGTATGCTCTGACCCGACATAAGACTTCATCCTTAAAAATACGCACACACACTTCTGAATAATTGTTGGTGTGATGGCCTTTCACTTTGATTCCTTAATGCAAGACGCCACAATATTCTTTTTTCCAAATAAAATTGCAAATATTTATTCCAATTTGTATATGTTGGCAGATAGGCCCCAGCAAAGCCACATGCATTTTTGTACGCTTCGTCAGCTTCTTCAATAGTCCTAGAATATAGAATGCACTGAAAAAATTGCATCAGTATACCCCTGTGCTCTTTTGTAATTTCATGCTTTGCCTCCCTCAGCCATCTCCATACTGACTGCGCTACATGAAAAATGCAGAATAAATTTCTGGAAAATGGCCAAATTTTTTGCAGAGCTTTAATTTCCGCTTCAGAGTCATCTCTCATAAAAATATTTGGAAATCCTTTACTTTGAAAATGCCTTCTCTAATGCTGTGATGTAGGTAAAACACACTTAATAATTAAGATTATAGGATGTAATTAATAAATAACGCGCGTGGTAATGTCTGTTTTTAAATATATTTGCAATGTTGAAACTCTGTAAGCCTCTACTTTACTTGTTCCAACTAGCGGCCATCCAATTTTTAATTGCTTGATTATTACTGAAGATTATTAGAAAAGGGTGCGCAATTTTTCTAATAATGGGAGGTAGCATGAGAGTATATTAAAATATTGGATCACGGCAAGCACTAATATTTGATTCCTTAACTTTAAATAACTAGATATGACTGGGACATTTATTTTGCATTTTATTCTTTTACTTGTTAAAGTGGCTGGTATATTGTTTTTTGGGTGGCTGGAAAATATTCAACATAGTTAATTATTAATTTTAGAGTGTTTTATTTTTGTTTTTTCAATTAATAGTAAATTTTGTATAATGTACCCATACCCTTGTTTATACTGCGCTGGTAGGCAATGTAATCTATCCACAAGATCTTCGCCATTTGCACAGTATTTTCACAGCACATACCCAGAATTACACCGGATAAAGGGATTAACAAAAGTATCCATTTCAAGAAACAACCCCTTTTTTGCATCTAGCCAAGAAATAAGCGAAACAACCGTTTTGATGAGGGGTAGGCGCATGGATACACCAGACATAGATAGGCGCCGCACTTTATACCAGAGTTTTAAAAAAGAAAATCCCGATTTCATGCAAGATCAAAGTTTGAAAAAAAAATACTATACTGCCTATCATTTTACAATTCAAGCTCTTCAAATTCTGTTGATCGGGTTTTCCTTTTCAAAATCGAGGAGCGAAGACGACCTCTTTTTCACCCACGCGTAGCCATACAAAGGGATGGCGAGGTGAAAAGGAGGGAAAGGTTCGAAAGGAGAATTTTTGGAGGGAAGTTTTTTTTTTCTCCTCGGACTGGCGACTTGGAGGGTGGGCATCCCTCAAGCACTACTACCCCGGAGATGCTAGTTGGATCCGGAGATGATGATGAAATTTGCCCAAGCGTGCCCTAGATGTCTGAGGAAGGGGAGAAAGACTTGCCTGACTATGACAAGACCTGCTGGCCCATCCCCTTTTAATTTCTGCTAATTAAGACGGTACCGTCCCCCCCTTTTTTTAGTCGCTGCAGCTATAACGATATTTTTCCTTATTTTTTTAATTTAACTTATAAATTAATGAATTAAAATTTTTTGGTTATCAGCCACTTACGCGAATTTGGTTAAATTGTATTATAAGATGAAAAAGGTGATTATGATGTAAATTAGAGGAGGGAGTATCCTCAATGTGTAATTGTCCTATGGGCAGTGTAAACTTAATAGTCGAACAACGCTCAAATAAATTATGTTAATATTTGGTATAAATTTTGTCATGTCATTCAGTTGCCTCGTAGATTTTCATCGTTCCCTTTTAGGTAAATTTTATTTCACCTTTCTTTTTCAGTGAACTATTATCAAGTTAATGAAAATATTTTTCGTGATTCAACCCTCTACAGTAGGGACATCAGCAAGTGAACCAGATAATTTATTTAAAGAGTTATTGATCCCATTCACAACATAATTAATATAATTCATTAAATTATTCCTTTTTTAAATACTTCTAACAGAGTATGAAGGCTTTATCAATCTTAATGTTTTAATTTAATTTAATTCTCCCCGTTTTTTAAGATATAAAACGTAACATTGCTTCATTTAAAAGCTGAAAACCTTATCGATATGATTCTTCTGTCTGTCCTTTTGTAATTCGGACAGCAATTAGTACAGCACCAGCAGCACACGGACATGACATGAATGTTATACTGTGATTTTCAGGATCACAGGAAGAAGTAGAATCCACGAAAATCATTTCACCTGCGGATTTCAATTCATGGGCTCTTTTCATGATAGGTGTCATATCCACAACAGCAAATGGTTCTTCATTAAACCGAACAATAATGCCATTATTTTCATATACTTTTAACTTCTCTCTTAATTTAAAAAAAATAATAAAATAAAAAAGTGTTATTATATTTTACCTTGAATATTTTAAGTTTCAAAGAGTGTATATTAAACCTTAATAACAAAAGTGTATAAATTTATTAAAACACCAGGTACTGCCTTAAATTTTCAGGTTTAAATAATTGATGACAGCCTGGGTGATTCAATAACTCTTATTTTACAAAGGGATCAAAGTGAATCAACACAAACAAACAGTGGCAGTTCGTGGATATGAAAAGTGTGTGTGTGGGGGGGGGGGGACGGAGGGACCCTTTATGGTAATATCCCTTCATTAATGTCCTCCATTAACTCCTTAAATGTGATTTCTACCTGAAACAAACAAATATCTAATCTGGATTTAATAGGAAGCTTCCTTCTCACTTAACATGAAATTTCAAGAATAACATAACATTGTTTTTTATAACTTACCTCAATGAGACCTTGCCCACTTCTTGGACCTAAATGTTGAAGACGCCACTGGTCATACCAAAAGTTAACAGATCTGTAAGGAGGGTTGATTCTACTGTTGGCCATATCTTCCTTGGTAATGTTTTCTTCCAGCTGTAATATTCCTTCGTCGTATTTACATGCTTCAGCAATACCCATGCGATCATTGAAATATTCAATGAATTTTTCTGTACAGTTACTTGCAGGAAGACACTTCAATGCTTGCGCTGTATTGAAGTTATGGATATGTACATCATTAATTGCAAAGACATCGAAAAGTCCTTTCTGAAAATAAATATAACTTAAAATTTTTGTTTTATAAATACATCACTAAAGTAAACTACTGAATCACATCACTAAAAAAACTGTATTTTGAATTGTGATTTTTAAGTTTATAACTTACATTAAATAAATACTTGACAGCTTTATTATATTTACAAACTTTTATTAAAATTATTTAAATAAAATTATTTGTAGCAAAACTACATGTTCATGCACATAAAAAGTCAATGGAATAATTAGTACAAAGTTCATTAGTCACATTTATACTGTACATTTCTATTACTTAATTCTACAAAAGAATCAGCTTTCTTAGTTCTAGCAGTGTTTAATTTTACTTTGATCTTAATTGTAGCTTGGCAGCCTGAATTTTTCGAGAAACTTATTTTATTTACATCAGGTGATAATTTCATAAAAACACTGTGATGACAAACAAATATTTTGCTGAAATTGAGATACAGAAACATAAAATTAACAAAATCAAAATTAAAAGTACGAGAAAATTGGAAAATATATATATCTGTTGGTAATAATAATAATTGGTTATTTAAAAGAAAAATTTGGTTCTATAATTTTAGAGAATAAAACCTAAATTCTTATATTTAAATATTCTGTATAGAGAAATTTTACTTCAATTAATTAGTTGAATCAATCAGTTTCTATTGAAGTGTATCGCGTACACATCAAACCTCTACATCAGTATAATTTAAAATTTAATAATACATAAATATAATCAGAAATCATGCAAATTGCTTTTATTGAAAATTTTAATTTAAAATGCTTACTTACATGGAACTAGGAAAGAATTTCAGTCAAATATTTTTATATACAAATAGTTTGTCATTTTAATGTATACATGAATGCATATGCTTTTGCTTTTACATCAACAGATGGCGCGATTTAATAAAAAAAAAACAATTGAAATAATCAATGTTCCTTGTCATTAAAGATGGCATATTTTATTATTTTAAACGTATAAGAAAGAAAACTATATTTGAACAATGAAAGCAACTTAATAATATAGCAAAGTAATATTTACGAGCAAACAAAACGGGTACCAAATGGATTTGACGATCTTGAGATCCACTGCGTATTTGTCAATTCCCCAAATTGCTTGACCCATTTATTGCAATCCGTTAAATTTTGAACGTTACTGCGTACTACGATAATATTATTTGAAATCGATTCTATTTTGTTCAAAAATAGTGATGGAAGTTTTGATTCTTGAAAAACAGACATGCCTTCATAAGCATCAGCGCATCAAATACACAAATACCGATGCAAACTGAATTGACCAATCAGCAGCCGCCAAACGATGTAATGGCGCGATTTCATGTAAGGAATGGGAATATGCCCCCTTGGGAGGGGGGGGGGGGTACTCTGTCAAAATTGAGATGACAACTAGCTAGGACGGACTTCGACCCCTGTGGTGCTATTTAAAATCGGAGCCGAAAATTTGAGTCCGAAGCCTGCATGGACCTGGTCTGAAACTTCCAGCTAGGGGGCATTAGAAACAGCAACAGGCAAAATATGAATGAATACGACCCGTTAATTTCTCGCAATACTTGTATACTTTCTTTTAGTAATAAAAGAGTTCTTTTTGCTTTACGACAGGAAAAATGTTTAGCCTCTGTAACAACGCCCTTTTTTTAAGTGTTGACGTTAGATTTGTTAGAAAGATGTCCAGAAACTCAAAAAAACATTTTGATAAACCAGTAAACATGCACGTAGTTCTAGTTTTGGTAAGAAATAAGCTGAATGCATGTTTGCTGAATTTTAAATAAGTGTTTTTAAGTTACATTACTTCATGTCTAGTCGAAGGTTCATATTATTTTAACTGTAATGATTCTGTTTAATTCAGGAATATATAATATTCTTCTATCACGAAAGTGCAGAGCCAATTTTGAAGGAATGGTATGTGTTTTCCTTTAAAAAAATTACACATTATGATTAAATAGGTTGAAGAGTTTAACAATGTATTCCCGTCGTTACTGTTACTTTTAATTAATACTAAACTATGTACTGATATCACAGATTAAAATGATTTATTTTTTACGTTTTTTTACTAACTACTCCAGGGATGACAAAATTTATGGTCGGAAACATCACCTTTACATTTCTCTTTAAATCTGAAAATACATAAAAAAAATGCTTGTCTAGGAAGAACGTTTCTTATCATTCTGTTAACTACGCGTAGAGTTAAATATTATATATATTATCATATTTTAACTACTGTTAACGAAAAAAAGGAAAGCAGCTTGTTGGAAGAAACGTATCTTATTAAAATTAATGAATCGCAGCCAAAACGAAAATTCAAACCATTAATAATGACTCCAGTTTTATTAAGGGAACAAAATTTTGCTCGCCTTTGAAGATTTTTCTGTATCATTTGTAATCATTCGGAAGTGAAATATAAAAGTTATTTTGATAGATATAAATCATTACGGGAAGCAATTTATCACTTTTTACGACTCGCAATTTTTTTGCGATCCTAATTCATTTTCTCATTTCACTTCATCAATATCATTTGCAAGATATTTATTGACAAAGGATTTAATAAGTCTCTGACATACAATTTCACTTTTAAAGGATAATATACATGATTATAAATGTATCAATAACTTTATATATATATATATATGTCAGACTTAGTGCATTAACTATATTGAATTAGACCTGTGAAATAATTACAGCTTCACTAACATACCTCCTCAAACCAGCTAAATCGCCATTTTCGATCATACTCTCAGCCCCAAGACAAGCGCGTCTACAGCAAACAGCTATCCTCCTTAATCTAAGTCTTTCTTTTCATGCGTTATACAAAAGCGTGGGCGCGAAAAACATCTCGTGATGATATGGTGTCACTGGTGACTCAGCCATCACGCGTCTTTTAATGTTCCAGATTGCATAAGTCCGAGCGTGGGGGGAACAATTCATTATTGATGACCATAAACTCTCCGCTGTGAAAAACAACCTACTTCCTGAATTGAGAGCGTGTGATTCACGTTGCCTAAGCGTGGATTGAAAACACTAGAATTTTTACTAGTAAATTACCATTTAACACTAATTTATATAGTTATATATAGTTTGTGTTTCCAGCATTATATATATATATATATATATATATATATATATATATATATATATATATATATATATACACTCAAGAGCCAAAACATTATGAACACCTGTCAATAACGAGTTGGTCCACCTTTGGCGCGCAACACAGTTTCAACCCGCCTTGGCATGAATGCCACAAGTCCTTGGTAGATGGCCGGAGACAGATTGTACCAGATGTTTAAGCAACGGTTACGCAAATCCGAGATATTGCGAATTGGTGGTCTTATGTTTATATGAACTCTGAGCTGCCGTCCCATGACATCCCAAATATGTTCTATCGGATTGAGATCCGGTGAGTTAGGCGTCCAGGTCATTAACTGGAATTCAGCATCATGTTCCTGGAACCACTCCAACACAATTTTAGCCTTGTGACGCGGGGCGTTGTCCTGTTGGAACATTCCATTTCTAGCTGGAAAAAAAGAGGCTATGTGAGGGTGCAACTGGTCCGCAATGATGTTCAGATACCCTGTAGCATTCATGGTCTGCTCTACCACAAACACGGGTCCCAGAGATACCCAAGAGAACGTCCCCCAAAGCATAATAGCGCCACCACCGGCCTGTGTATGACCTACTGTACATTGAGGGAGCAACAGTTCGCATGGAAGACGGCGTATCCTGACACGGCCATCGGTATGATGAATGACAAACCGTGATTCATCTGACCAGGCAACTCTCTTCCACTGATCCATGGACCAGTCGCGATGTTCCCGGGCCCAGCGCAGGCGCAGTTGGCGATGACGCTTGGTCAGCAAAGGCACACGAGTGGGGCGTTTGCTGCGTAGCCCCATATCCAAAAGTGTCCACTGAACAGTGTGCTGCGATACTATTCTACTTGGCCCTGCATTGTATTGGGCTGTCAGCTGAGCCACTGTCTGGTTCCGGTTTTGCTTCACCATGCGAGACAGTCTCCGACGACCTTTTTCTTTGATAGCGTGTGGACGTCCAACACCATGTCGTCTACTCCTGGTTAACCTTCATTCATCCACTTTGCATAAGTACTAACAACTGTAGGTCGCGAACAACGCACGAGTCGTGCAGTTTCGAAAATACTTGTTCCGAGCCTTCGAGCCATTACAATCTGCCCTCTATCAAAGTCGCTTAGATCCGCAGCCTTTCCCATCACACACAGAAGTAAGTGAAAGAATGATTCTTCAGACTCTCCAGCAGCAGTTAAATACCACTTCCACCTGATCACGTGCCTTCCACGTCATCCAGGCGAATTCATTGCAAAATGTAGGAGTGGTCATAATGTTTTGGCTCTTGAGTGTATATATATATCGATTTCCTCGTGTCTATTAAAGTTGACTAACAGTATTCTTTAGATGAAACAAATCACAAAGTTATTAATTCAGTTAACTATATTTAATCCAATTTACAGGTCAGTACTAGTACCAAAACATTAGAAAGAGACGATTGCGGACATGAGCAAACATATACTTGTAGGAACATTTGATGGTGAGAACATGGTATGTGGCAATTCTGAAAGATTCAAAAATGCAAATTTCTTTCTAGATGACTTTTGATATGTGAAGAAAAAGTTTTCTAAACAACTTGGTAACGCAAAAAAACATTTGAATAAACTCATTTTTGGTTTCAAATTGAAGTAAAATGATATAGAAGGTAGAAACGACTGAAGATGGCTATGTTTTACAGTAAAGCACACGCGTTATATTTTTATAGAACGAGCTGCTACGATAGTTTTTTTTAAATGTACGTTTGTACAATATCTTACTTCTATGAGATTGCCCCATGTAAAATATTGTCTTATTATTTAAAATAAGAATGGTTTTGCATGCTTCCTTTTGATTAAAATTTGTTTAAGTATCTCACGAAAACCTAATTTCTTTAAATCATTCAAATGCGTTAATGGTACATTGGGGTTATGTATTCTTAAAATGTAGAAAGAACCGTTTCCTTATTAATTGAATAACAACCAAGGCTGAATCTGAGGAGGAAATTTAAAGAAGCTTGTTTCCTGATTGCTAAAAAATCAGCCAAGGCTTATTAATCTCATTTACTGTAAATGATTTTCAGAATTCCTCTGTCAAAATATATTGAATAAGCATATTGACAGATCTTGGCTGAGACTTATGTTACAGAATTTTTAGAAGACCCCAGCTGAAGATTTTTCCTCAGAATTTGATCTCGTAGTTCGGAATTTTCTTTTAAAATTTCAAGCTAATTTCTGAACTAATTCATTCTTCAAAAATCTTTTAGCCATAGGTTAATGTTTTACCGATACACGAGTCAGACTTTTTTTAATTGCAAAATGTATAGTTTTTTATAATATAAAAGTTCTACAAGTTATTAAAAAACTGTATAAAGGTATATTAAAACAACTGTTTTCCTATTAATTATTTCGACTGAGGTAGTATCAATGTGAAAGGTAAAAACTGCGATTAAAGAGACGATGGAACAGTGTTTATATTTCTCCCCTCTGACTTCAGCTTTATGGACAAAAAGTATAAAAATTTAAAAGTTAATACTGGGAGATTTTGTTACATAACTTTTGAGGTTCTTTTAATAGTCCTAGTGGTTTTTTGGTTTCCTCACTTTCTGTTGTAAAGTGCCGATACATGAAGATTTCACTTACATATCTAAACCATTAGTGAAACTGATAGAAACGAGATCGCCACATTTTGCATCCGTCAGATATATTGCCATGTAAAAGGTAGTTACTCAGGAAGTAAGAGTTTTGTGCAAACCTGACATGAAGGAAAATTATTTACAGCATAAAAAAATTACGCTCGGATTATAATCTGTGTATCTGCTCATTCAGAAGAATACAAACTAGTGTCATTAATTATTCAGAAACAGCATATATTATCTTGCATATGCTTTCGATTATACGAATGTAAGAAAGCTGTAATTAAATCTTAACAATAACAACTTAAGAAAAAAAAGATAGAGAGTTTGGGGCGAATCTTAGTCAAAATATTTTGTTTGATTGTGGCGTTATAAGACCAATTTATATTTTATTTCTAACTGATATTCTGTCACTGTCGTTGCAGTTAATTATATTCTGGTCTCTTTTTATCATAGCGTTTAATAGAAAACTGTTATAGTAAGCGTTTTGAATATCAAAATCACTAACAGATTCTGAGCACTGATTTCCAGCTTATGATTAATGCTATTTTTCAACTTTGACATATAAGGGTGTTTTTATCGCTTACAAAACCTGTACACTTGATGGCGATGCTTGATTATATATGCTGTTTCTGGCATTGGTCCAATGCATTGGTTCATGCATTGGTCCAATGCATGAAATTCTTAAAAAATAAACATTTTTATTTCATTCTTTTAAAACATATTGAAATGCTATTAGAATAAAATCTACACGTTTGTGAAGAATATTAGATACATTGCCAGATAGAACAATTTGTACCGTTTTTATGCTCTTTTTGCTGCATATCTAAAATAAAGTTGAATTGTTTCGGAAAGAAATATTTCAATATCCATCACCTTAAAAATGAAGCATTTAATACTCCTAACAGGGAATGGCTATAAAATTTCACATAGAGTTCTTTTGTTTTATTTTGATTCATCAGTTATTTTTATTTAGCGTACAATTTCATACATATTGTACCAAAACCGAGCGATGGGAAGATGTTTTAAAAAGTGAATTTCAAATACAGAAATAAATATGCCAGTTACCGCAGATTGAAAAATAGAAATATATAAAACATTAAATCTTAAATACACTTCTTCACAACTTGCAGAAGAGTAGACAAAATAAAAAGGTAGAATCTTCGCTGGAAGCTGAACAATTCCAGCATCTAAGAACGTTGCTTAACAAGGAGGGATTTAGAGATAGTAATTAATTGATACAATATAACAGTTATTAATAAGGAGTATACGACCTCAATCTCCTTCCTTTTAAGTACCTCGTCTTATACCAGCCGAGACTAAAAAAGAACTTTTTAGAAGAAGAATATCACTTATTGAAAAACCTCAACCGATCACATAGAAACCAACTTTTTAACTGATCTTTTTATACCAGACGCTTATTTACCTAGGAAACAAAACCCGTGTTGCCACACCGCTCAACCAAAACATTTTCCAACAATAGACCCAAGAGCAGGATTTATTACTTACTCCATGGTAGACGCTTGAACGTGCTAAGCCATTGTTTTATTTATCGTGGACTCCAAAACCACGCATGTTGGCGATAACACGCCAAGTTGGTCCCAAACTCGTAACATTATCGTTTTATCCTGTTAACCTATTCTCGAAGGTCTTACAATACAAACATTTGAGATCAAACTGCAAATGGGTTAATGCTATTTCACTGTTAATGCTATTTTGTAACTATGACAGATTTGGATGTTTTTATCGTTTACAAACTGTGTACGGTTCAAGAACGATGTTTCCTATAGGCGTCCGATGCACAGAATTCTTAAAAATATTACATTTTTATTTTATAAGTTAAAATCCCATTATAAATAAACCCCACTTTTTAAGATTACTATATTGCCGAAAAGAACATACTATCATGTTTATACGCTCCTTCCCCTGCATCTATACTTTAAGCCTAATTATTTTGGAATTGAACATTTCAAGATTTACCAAGGGCGCAGTGGCCCAGCGGGCAAAGGCAGCGGACTAGTAAGAGAGCTACTGGTCCGAAGCTTACAAATCCACTGCCGTGTGTACACTAATGGCGGCTGGTGCACGTAAATTCTTTCGTGGCTGCAATGTCCTCCATGTTCTCAAAATTACCTCTTGAGGTGCAGGGTCAAGTTTGCTGATCTCGTCACTTGACTCGGTTCAAAATTATGGGACTGGTCCTTTGGCCAAGTGAGACTCCGACTTTTGTGGTGCCAGTCAAAACAGAAGCCGCACCTTCATCGCCCATAACCTTCGAGACTTGATTTGATGTTGTTGTCGGTCAAGTGGCATAAGCAACAACAACAAGACTCACGATATTTAAAATGATGCCTTTAGGTTTTGTTTGGTTTAGAGCGTAACGATCAACTTTTGCTACAGAAAGACCAATTAGACCGGGCCCTACCACTTAAAGTCGATTCCGAACGGCTACAAACATCCATGCGTCCAAGATTAGGACTACAAACCATGGACTCTAGTACCAAATGCCAGCACCCTAGCCATTTGGCCCTCATCAGGCATGATGCATTTAAAACATCCTTCAAGGTATCGTTATAAAACTTCACATGTCGTCCCTTTGTTCTATTTTTATTTTACCATCTTCATATATTTTGATTTTAGAGCAATGAATTCTGAAATCGTTTTATCTGAAAAAAAAAAAACTTACCACGAGAAAACATTATTAATTACCTTCAGTGTGGCTAAAACTTTCGTTTGTATTTTTTTAATGATTACAAATTCTTGCAACTTTTCCAAAGCAGTAACCTGAAAATAAACTGTAAATAGAAGCATGGATTCGTCGAATACGTCAGAAAATGCTAAAATATAAAATAAGGATAATATTTAACACTTATTTTTATATAGAGGATGATTTTATACAAAGAAATATTGATGGAAAAATAAACATCACACCATGTTTATAAACGAAAAAAAAAGAGATGCCGAATGTAAGTTTCCTTTGACATCATTTGTGTGTTGTATCCCATAAAACTCGTGCTGGCAAGGACTGTTTCTTTGTCGCCCCAGAGGAAAATGACAATTTGATTGGCTATCGATCAAAATAAAGACGATTTTGATATTTAATTTAATTTAATTTTAATTAATTAATTTATCTTTTGCAAAAATAAGACAGGAATGCAAAATTATTCAGGTTAATTGGGGATACATTATCGTGTGTCTTTTGTTTGGAGATGTCTGCAAATATCCTCAGGCAGACGGCTATGGTTTCTAGCTCATATGGGTGAACAGATCATCAAACCCCTGCCGTAAAAAGTACGGGAGTTGAAATATAACTTTTCCTCCCAGTGGACAACATATACTAACAGAATCAGCTCCATTGTTTCCTCCAACTAGAACAAGCAGTTACTTTTTATTAAACGATTCCCCGTTTATCAGACTTAATTTTGATTCCTCCATAAGTTGTGGGTAGAATTAATAAATAGACTCCGGATATCAAATTATACAGCAGATAAACTTTTTTACGGTGCATAGAAAGAATATGATTTTACTCTGAGTGCATAGAAGAAATATGATTTTACTCTGAGTGCATCATGTAAATTTATAGAATCTGTCTTATAGAATCTTTTTTATAGAATCTGTTTTGTTGATACTTAAAATATCGCCGTCATTTTTACTTCTTGTTTTGGTGAAAGAATATTTTTCTCTTTATCCCTTACTTTACTTAAATTTCATGTTAGTAGAAAGATAATTCATAACTTCAAAACGTACAAAGCCTCTTATACAATCAAAACAGAGGTAATTGATGTAATTTATCGTTCTGGAAGAACACTGTCTTTATACACTACCAAACAAATATAATTACAATTACTATAAATGCAAACTAATTACTTAAGATTACTATAATATAATTAAAATTACTATTATATTTTTGAAATTGACTTCATTCAGTTATATTGGTGTGTTGAATATAACTTTTTAATGAGTTCTCATTACCTAATGACTTCCTAAATTATTAAGTAATGTAACAATTGTTTTGGAATAATATCGAGGATGTCTACCTACAATTCATGTTCAAATAACTTCGTAATAACCCCAATATACTAAAAAGATGGCTACATTTTTGTAGATATTAAGAAATCATTTGTTCATGTTTGTGTTTCCGTAAGTTTCCAGTAAGTGACTCCCTACTTTTCAGGTAAAACTAACTTCTTAATTATTATAATATACTAAAAAGGATGTTTATATTTTGTAGATATTAAGAAATCATTTGCTTCTGTTTGTGTTTCCTCAAGTTTCTAGTTAGCGGCTACCTGCTTTTAGATAGTAAGAAATCGTTTGTTTCTGTTTGTGTTTCTTTAAGTTTCCAGTAAGTGACTACCTACTTTCCAGGTTCCAGTAACTTCATAATAACCATAATCTACTAAATAGGATGGCTTTATTTTGGAGGTATTAAGAAATCATTTGTACCTGTTTGTGTTTCCTCAAGTTTCCAGTTAGAGACTACTTACTTTTGCCTTGATATCACTGGTTATATAAGAATTTTTCTAGTAGTAGTAAAAATAAATAACTAAAAAAGACTAATTTTTAATGTTTGAAATACAGCTGATATAATTCATTTCCTTGGTATTGTTGAACGTTCCATTTAGGAAATATCAGGATTGTTTTGAAGTTTAATGTACCTGTATCTGGGATTATGCCTTTTAGAATTTTGACTGCAGATTTTTAAATAACCTTAAAAATATACTGCTATAGATCTGTAAAGTGATATTTTAAGTATCAATACACAAACTCTGTAAATAAATTTATCTAAGTTTTAATTTCAATCCTAAAAAGTACACTGAACCCTATCTCCATCTCTTCAAATAATAAATATTTTTATTACAAAGAGAGAAAGTTATACACATGGCGAAAATGAAAGACCAAAGAAAGGATTTTGATTTCAGTACTTCAATATGCAGCGAATAATTAATTATATCTCCGACTTCATAATAAACTTGTTATTTCTGTAAATAATATATTAAATCCAAAGCGAAAAAAAAATGAATGTATTGTTCCTGCAAGTGTAGAAGTTGCAGGGAAATGTACTATTAATAGGAAAAAAACGTATGATTTTCCGGACGACAGTAAAAGAAAAACAATGGTCGCATATAAAAAAATCTAAATGACTGTAGTGCCACGTAGACATCATTAGTGAAGAATATCTCTCAGAAGACGTCATTAGGGATGTCATTGCTACTGCTAAAAAAATCTACATTGGTTCAATAAAGGAAAGCTAAAACATTAGTTGAATACAAAGGGAGTTGCACTGTTTCTGTTTTCCACTTGTTTCTTTTGGATGATAAAGAATACTTTAATTGTAATGCATATTAAAAAATATAAAATATTTTAATTGAACGATTACAAGAGTGACCTTGAAAACTACTTCGAAGAGATTTAAAAAAAAAATATGGTAAAATTGAGCCTAATACTAACATCTCTGTTTTTCTGAAGTTTGAAGTTTACATAAATGACATGAAACGAAACAAATATTTTACTACCTCTGTTATTTTATAACTTTTCACTATATACTATATTTCTGGAGATATTTCTTAATTTTTTTAAAATTCGTTTTGGTTTATGCGGAGTTATAACTTTTAAATCTTCAAGAAACCGATATTTTTTTGCGTGTTTTAGAATATTTTAACATTTTTGAATTATGTAAAACAAACCGAGTGAAAACATTCCAATTAAAACATTCAAAAATATGACAAGAAAAAAGTACTTCCGATGTAAACATTACCAGTGTGGGAACTTTAAAAGCATTTTTCTTGTGATAATAATTTCATACTTGTACTTTATATATATATATATATATATATATATATATATACATAAAACTATTGCTGATATTGCTTTCAAATTTTCATAGTAAATGTATAATGATGCTACCAAAAAATTTGCACCTAATTTTTTTCATAAAAAATACTTTATTAAGAATTTATAGTATTTGTAAGAATTTATAGTATTTTAATGTGTTTTTCAGTTTCTTAAAATCTGATTGTCCTGGGGGAAATATTTTTGGTGCTTGAAGATTCAAATGGATTTTGAATTATATCTAATGCCTTTATATCACAAAATTGAAAAAAAATATTATTGAAACTTTATTAGTGTTGTTGTAAGTCTGCGTACCATGTATCAGTATACATTTCAAATTTTCAGAAAATGCACTAAAGTTTTACTTCATAAATAAAATTTATATTTGTTTGTAATAAAAATAATTCAAGGAATATAATTTATGAATATTAGAGAAGTAATACTGAAAATTTCAAATATAATGGACAATAAAAAAAACAAAGTTATCGAAGTTCGAACAAACAGCAAAAATTCTGACTTTTCTATTTGTATAAAAGTTACGCCTCCCTTTAAATATGCATTCCAAATAACATTTAAGGCCTGTTAACATTGCAGTCCGTTAGCTCATACGTAAAAGAAAAAATGACACTGAGACAGAAATGAAGCAATCATAGGCCTTAACAATTTCGTTGCTAATAGTTTGGATGTTCATCATTGGCTATATATATTTCAATACTTTTACGCTTACGCTAACGGACTGCAGTGTGAACACAGCCATAGAGATTAAAAGATCAGTCAGATAAAACGTTTTCACATTCTTAATTTGATACTATTCTCAAGTATAGCAATTTTATTTGACATCTAAAAGTTGGACGTCAAAATACGACAAATGCATTCGCCTAGCCAAATGCTCATTTATTCGAATGATCGGTATTTCAAACGCTGCAGCAACCTCCTCTACTCGAGGGTTAAACAGACACAGACCTTATTAGTACCTATACTATATAGTTTTTTTCTACATCCGTCCATTTTTCAGGAGTCAAACCTGCAGACTTTAAAATAAATGTATAAAGACCCAACCAATCATACTTCTACCTTCTTTCCAATTAGTGCACTTTAATTCCGTAACTCGCAATGTCCTATGAGATCAGTGGGAAAAAGTAAAAGCTATCCAGATGTAGCCTCTGAGTGTGCACACTCAAAATTGAGGTGGCAACAGGGGATGGCATTGTTTCACCCCTACGGTGTCCCCCATTGAAAACAGCCAACAATTCTCGCGGATTAAAGGTAATGTCTTCATTTACAAGTGCCCCACATTGACAAACAGCCTGTCAACAGCAGTCTCTTATCAACACTCTAACAAGGTATAAAATTCTACTATTTTCTCATTCCCTAAATCAAGTTTTTACATAACTGCAATGATTTAAACGTTAAATCAGGTTCTTAAATTGGGCTTCTTTTGCTCACAGATAACATTAAAATTGAAATATTTTGAATTGCCGGACTTCCGCTTAAGTACCTTGAATCACGCAGCATCACATCTATATTATATCTGCCTCCCGTAAATACTCGTAGTGGAAGACGCTTATTGAAGTTGGGAGCCTGTAGTAGTTAGTATTAAGTAGAGCAAATTTAAGGGGACAAGACAGACACTTTTTTTTCTCTATTTACTCGGATTTTATAATGATTTTTCCCCCGGTTATCCCTTTTTATATAAATTTGACATTTAAAATTTCTTGAAGAATTTGACTTCTTTTGTATTAAAATAATAATTTAAAGCTTAAAAGATGTTAATTGTTTGCGGCGCTATGCACTAAATTCGTGATTTAGATGATCATTGTATTTATTATTCACTTTACATACCTTATTATTAACATTTTTGTTATTATTATTAACGAGTTCCATGGTGTAAAAAGTGCGCGGTTCTTTAAAATATCAATTTCAACGATCCCTCGGCATGGTAGTAGGAACAAAAACCAGTGGTCCAAGACAGTACCAGCAGAAAGCGCCGAAGATCCAAACTCCACCACTTCCGAACTTCACAGATGGCATTGCACGCACCGGTAATAAGCGTTCTCTTGGCTGTCTCCGGCCCATAATTTACCGTCGAGCTAGAAACATGCGAATTTGGATTCGTTTTACACTTCTCCATCGTCCAGCTTTTACACTCATTGTGTCACGCTAATCGATTCCTCGAATTGGGTTTCGTGATAAGCGGTTTATAAGACGCCACACTGTCTAGATACCTAAGAATATAAGCAGATCTCTATATTCTTAGGTAGGAATATAAGAATACTAGGCAGACGCCACTCTGCCTAGGTACCTAAGAATATAAGCAGATCTCTATATTCTTAGGTAGGAATATAAGAATACTAGGCAGACGCCACTCTGCCTAGATACCTAAGTTCTTTTCTGATAGTATTTATTCAGGCGGATGTAACTGTGCTCCTCTGGAATTCTTGCAGGATGTATTCCACTCAGCTTCACCAGTTTTTGTTGTTGTTGTTGTTTTGTCTGGTTATACGTTGTAACACTTATAGTTCTCTATCTCTCGACTGGATCCGTCAATTTCGGCTTTCTATCTCGAATCTTTCTGACGCTAGTAATGTCAGACAGTCTTCACTTGCTGATAAAATTGGCCACTGTTGATTTGGGGTTCTCTAACTCAACCTAAATCACACGTAGAGACTTTCCAATTTTATAGCATACTACTATATTTTCCAGTTCAAAATCACCCAGCTCGCTATAAATGGCCATCCCTCTTTTAACCGACTACTGAACTCAACCAATGCCTTTTTATACCTATATCCCGGCCATCCAACTTGCGACAATCGAAAAATATGCTAAATAAGTAAATGTGTGGGTGTTCTGAAAATTATTTCTAAGTAGTGTATATATATATATATATATATATATATATATATATATATATATATATATATATATATATATATATATACTAAAACTTCTCTATCCGGCCACCTCTCAAACTGGCCACTTTTTTTGGAACCGTTACTGTCTTCAATGTATATATCTTTCAACGAAGGAAACAAAATTATGCTTTTTTGGTTAATTTTTATGACTCGAGCCAATTAAAAAAAATTGTTTGCTAACATTAAATAGTATTAAAATGTTTCAAAACACACCAAGTAATTATCTCTCTTACAGTAAGATACTTTTCAAGGTCTTTGAGTTGTGTCCTATAGGTATAAGGTACAAATACACATTGCAAAGGGCCAGTAAATTCACAAAGGTATCGAAGGCAAATGTTGAAACATCACCTGAGTTTTTGGTCAAAGTATCTTGCAAAAACAGGGAATTGCTATTTCGCAAAAGAAAACCCTCGAAATTTGATATAAAAACACAGAAAGTGATTAATTAAAAGAGGGATTTACATGGATCATCCTCACTTTCTAATGATAAAACCATAAACATTTAGTACATATATTGCCAGAGAGCATAAAAATATGTATTGTATAACATAATTTTTAAAGCAAGCTGTTCTACCTAGATAATACCGACCCTAATTTAGTGATAAATGACTTCTCTTTCCAGGCATAAAAACCTTTTGTTGTCGCCATATTGCAATCCATCTTGGTTAAAGCAACAATTGCAAAAATACGATGAAAAGGTTAAGATATTAATAACGGGATTATACTCTGCAGGACCCTGTGCGATATATTGATGTCATTCAGCGGGAGTTAGGAAGAAGATTAACTCGGAGAAAAACGATCAACTTGAAATAATTTATCATTCTTGAAAACTGATTTTAATTCCTCTTGTTTTGTTTTTTTGTCTATTTTGATGACACCTGCGAAGTCTGTTAAGGTGTGACAAGACTCAAATTAGTCCTACCCCCCCCCCCCCTTAAAAAAAAAACAAAACTTTTTTTTTCTTGGTTGAAAGCATATGATAGTTTTGAGAATATTTTGATAGCTTAGAGAATGAAATAATAGAAAATTCATAGATCGACGATAATTCAGTTGTTAGGTATAGACTGCATATTAGTTCAGTACTGCCTATGAGTGCACCCGAACTTTAAGTCTGTTTAGTTCTAAATGAGATACCGGGTGATTCATGAGTCAGTAAAAAAATTTTAAAATCCATATCTCAGTGAATAATTCACGAATGACATAACATTAAATGTAGACACTCATGATATAATGGAGAAATTTATGACCCGGAAACAAATTTACATAATAAGTTATAAATAAATCCACCAGATGGCGTAAACCTGCATTAACGTACCTAAAAACGTGGTCTCTATATAAGGAACTGCAAGAAGAATAACAGTTAGTTAAAATCCATACCCAGAGTAAAGAGTTTTATTAGCCCTATTTGGAACATCACGAAAACTTTATGTCCATGTAACAGTTAGTTTCGGCAAGAAGCTTGCCATGCTGACCTTACCTTTGAAAGCACAGTCCATAAAGCATTATTATCCTAATTACATTTTGTTATAGATGGGATGCCATCTGGTTGACATATTTGTAATTAATAATGTAAACTTTTCCGTGTCTCAAAATAAAAAATTGGCAAAATACCACTCGTGTGTGTTCTTATTGCGTTGTCAAGTGTTAATAATTCAATGAAATATAGACTTTTAAAATGTTTACTGACTTTGGAATCGCTCGGTATATCATGATTTATCTTCTTAAATTTATAATATGAAATTTCTTGCATGGTACTCTCATGAAATTATCTACAGAATCACTTTGATTTATTTCCGTTTAATTATCTTCAGAATTTCTGATGTAGAGTAAAATACCTAATAGAAGGTCGAAATGCGTAGAGGATTCCCTCCTGTAAGAGGACACTGTTGCAAATGTATACGCCCCCACTGAACCCAGCAGATTTGTACCTACGTTCTGCCCTAATCCAAGGCTGCTGGCATCACTGGAAGTGTATATATTTGTATTTGTCACCTTCAAGCACTCTAAATTTTGTCCCGCAATTATTGATTGATGATAGTTCTTTCTGGATGACTGCCCATTGTCAGTCCCCAATAAAAATTTAGAAAAATGCCGAAATTATTTTCCCACCAATGATCTTATACGCCCATCTGAGGATCTCATAAGCAGGGCGGTAGCTAAGATCATATCTGGTGGGTACACTGGAGGTGCACATATTTGCATCTGAGAGTACGTTCCTTGATGCAAGTTTCTTAAAAAATTGCTATTTTTATGCTTTATAGTAATTAAATATTCTATGCTTTTCATAAATCTTTAAAGCAAATTATTCTGTAACCCTGCCGATGGGCTATTGATTAAAATAATGCTGTTGTTTATCTAATTATTACAAAATTTTCAAAATAATTATATGCATTTTTATTGTAAAAATTTAATTATATCATACTCGATTTATTATATTCGATTATATCATATTACTCATAATTTATTTCGAAGGTATTTAGGAATAAAAATTAAATGTGGATAAATGAATGCGATGTACTAATTATTTTTTGACCTTCTACAAGATTTGTTTATGCTTTGAAACAACAACAAAGGTTTTAATCATAGCACAACAATTTAAAAATACTTTAAAGGGAAATTTTACTGAAGAAATTTTTTTTGTATATTTGTATATACTTGCTTATTTGGACCGTGATAATATTTCTTCGCTAGAATTCTCAGCAGTGTTATTAGTATCAATTTTCATGTGTTGAATTTCTCTGTAAAATCAACATTCAGTGTCTTTATTTTTTCTTTTTACATTTATAACAGCATGAAAAGTTTACGTTTTAAAAGGTAGTTGTTGAAAAGTTAAGTAAACGCAGAAGGTAATTTTGGAAAAATTCCCTTTAAATATTTTTTAAACCAAAAATGAAAAAAAAGTTTCATTAAAAACAATTTTTAAGAAATGTGACATCAAAGCTGTTCAATTTATTTTATAGTTGTATCAAACTATTTTTCATTAATATTTTTTCATAATTTGTATTCTTTCGTTTAAAAGTTTGGGGTCGAGGAAGAATTTCCACCTGTGGACTGTTAGTGATTTCCAGCGTTTCCAGACTTCGCTATCAAATCAATATCAGAAATCCATTTTTAGATATTCAAGAACACTCCTTGATGTCATATCACTTCTGTTGCTTTAATCCTCCTCTTCTATATTTATTCTCCTTGTATCTTCTTTAGAATTTTGTTCTCCTAATTATTTGCAATTTCCTTCTTTCTTCATTTGAGGCACATCAGCTTAAAAAAAATATCCCCTTATTCGCTTGTTGTTTATGCACGTACTTTGAATTTTCATGCTGTAATAATATTTTTTAAATTTTACTACAAATCTTTTCGTCTTTATTTTTACAATCTTCATCTGCTTTACCTTTCTACAGATCATTTTTATCTACAGATAGTATAATCACTTACCTCTCTATTAGGCTAAAGTTAAGCTTCCCTATTATTTTTTAATTATTTGCTTTCAGGCAGTATTCATATCCTTGAATACAGGGTGTCCAGAATTAAACGTCCCTACTTTAAAGTTGTCTACAGTCGAAACTATTGTTCAGAAAGTTATGAAATTTTGTGTAGGACATATTGAAGGGATGGAAATTTGTTTGAGCGAATAAAAAACATAGTTCAAAATATCTCCACCAGACGGCGTTTTTGATGAATTACACATTTACGACTGGTTCTTTACTTAAGATTTCACCATCTTTTTATCCATAGGTCACCCTAACACAATAACTCATACTCATTAAATTTTACCATCTTTAAAGTGATTGCAAAGTCGATCGAAAACTTGTTCGATAACTAATTTTCAGACAAAAGATTTGAAGGAACGAAGAAGAAACAAATATGCAAATTATTTTGGTTTATCAGTCTTGATAAACCAAGATCTATACCTGATCTGAAAGACAGCATTTCACGACCTATTCTCAGCAATTTCCCCGGACACACTGCGGTCAACTGTAGAACATGCTATCTTACGATTTCAAATGGTAACTGAAAATGATGGCCGTCATGTTGAACATGTCTTGTTGTAATAAATTTTTTTAACTTTAGTAAATGTGGGCTAAATGTGTAATTCATCAAAAACGCCCTCTGGTGGTGAAATTTTGAACTATTTTTTTTTTATTCGCTCAAGCAAATTACCATCTCTTCAATATGTCCTAAACAAAATTTCATAACTTTCTGAACAATAGTTTCGACTGTAGACAACTTTAAAGTAGGGACGTTTAATTCTGGACCCTGTATATTCAAAATACCGTCAAAATAATGTAAAAAACTTATTTATTTGTTTTTGTTTACTTACTTAATTGTTTTTCTTAACTATTACAGTAACTGTTTCTTTAAAACACAGGATTCTCAAGCAAATTAGTGGTACATCAGTTCAGTACGTAATTATTCTTTTCATACCATAAATTAAAACATGAATTCAATATTTTACTAATACTGAATGAAATAACATGGTACGCTGATGTGCGAATCCTTTCACATATTCCCAGCAGCTTGTCTTTACAGGATATTGCTTAAAACTTAAAAGTATCTCAGAAAATTCATATAAAATAAGATTTTATAACTTTTTTAACGCATTAAAGTACGTAACTTTTGTTTTTCATCATCTTTGAACGATTATAATTTGAAGCCAGTAAGGTACGTTTTGTTTTGAAATTTTCACTTAGAATGATTTCCATAGTCGTAAATAACAAATTAAAATTTTTTTTTAGATATCTTTAGCGGAATAATTATCCTTTAAAAGTAATTATTCGTAATTAGCCCCTTGTGGATTTAGCAGCAATTAAGTTCGATGTTTTGAACCAAAAAATTTGACGAAAGAAAATAATTACTTTGTTGTCACTTTTGAAATCATTTTTAAAAGCCGACTGGAGCACTGTGTATTATGCCAAAGGTTAACTCTAATCATTCATTTAATTTCCCACATTCAAGGCTGATACATTGAACGCACACACATGCATTTATTTGCACTCAGTAATACTTATTGATCTATATCAAACGACTATGCAACGACGATACCATTCTCGATCTTTGAAATTTTCATCTGGACTGAGACTAAAGACCTTAGTGTGTCAGTAAGCTCCTTATATGTGATAATTAAATGTCTATGCATATTAAAACGTTATTGTGATAATCCTCATAAGTTATTAAGATTGTTATAAGATTGTTATACAGGACAAAGAGGATTGTCAAATAGAAAAAAAAAAGCTTTCTTATACAAGCAATAATTGCAACAGCTTCATAATTATGTAATTACTTTTCGTGATACAGATTGTTGAGATTTATGGACTTAAAGGACTGTAATATGTATATATATATATAAAACAGTTCCTTAACTGACTGACATAAAACCCACAGACCAATCCGCCGGACCTAAAGGGCTGAAATTTTGCATAGCGATTTTTCTTATAGTGCAAGTGTGCACTAAGAAAGATTTTTGAAAAAATCATCATAAATGTTTTTGAATTAAATTATTAAGCTGGTTTTGAATCATTCTTTAAAGTTTGCATTAAAAATAACAATCGGAGGGTTATAAAATTTATATCACGAGAAAGATCCGAAATACTCCTTTAAAATGAAATTTCTTTCGAATCTTTACCTCCATTGTTTGATATTTTGGGAATTTTTAAAGAATAATTTTTAGAATTTAATTTATTAAATGCTAATCACGTGGTTTCTTTTTTTGTGATACTTTAAATAAATTTATCGTCCCGTGCATAACAACGAAATAAATTGACAATTTTTTTTTCTTTCTAATGCGTCAAACGATTGGACATTATAAAAAAAAATATTAAATTACAGTAAAAGAAATGTTCCTGAAACTGTACTATATTCTTTACAATGTTTTATTAGATTTAATTTCAATATTTTCTTCTACATTATTTTGTCTATAAAAATATTCGTTACGGTTTTTTTATAAATATATATTTTTTTGGCATTAATTGCATACATTGACCGTTGTATTTAATTTGAATAAATTTATCGTCCCATGCATAACAACGAAATAAATTGACAATTTTTTTTCTTTCTAATGCGGCAGACGATTGGACATTATCAAAAAAATATTAAATTACAGTAAAAAAAAATGTTCCTCAAACTGTACTATATTATTTAGTATGTTCTATTAGATTTAATTTCAATATTTTCTTCTACATTATTTTGTCTATAAGAATATCTGTTACTGTTTTTTTATAAATATATATTTTTTTGGCATTAATTGCATACATTGACCGTTGTATTCAATTTGAATGTACTCCGTAGCGATGTACTTGATTTCAGCTAGTTTTCAGATAAAATAACAACATAAGCACAATTAATATAATACATTTACACAATTAATAAAATACATTAACACAATTAATAGAATACACTTGCACAATAAACAGAACACGTTTGCGAAATTTAATTGAATATAAAGGATGTATCAACGTTTGGGAATGAAAAACCCAATAAGCATAAAGAATATGAATTATTATTTGCCTTACAGATCAATAACGAAGAATATTTTTCGTCCCTAAACGTCATCCAAACTTTTCACTTTACAGAAACATAAATAACAGAAAATTGAGCAGAAGCCGTTTTAGGCTCCCTGCTTCGCTACAAGAGCAACAGATTTGTTATTAAAAGTAGATGCTGCTACAAACCATTACAAAATGAAGAGAATTACTAGGCAAGTACTGTCGCCTATGAACGATCATCGCTGATGCTGGACAGAACACATATTAATCAGACAAACTCATCGAATAAATAGACGAGCGAATTGTTAACAGTGAAACACAGAAATAATTTTATCGAAAGGTTTATACAACAGAAATCCTGAACACGAAGAAGCAAAGAAGAGCTGAATAGAGCAGATTATATGTATTATTTGTGACCTATAACTCACTACAGAAGTTTGCATTTATTCCGACGTCGTGCAATAATTAGCCACTAGGGTGGTTCGAAAAAAACTTTTTTTAAATTTCAGATCGCTAGAGTGCACAAAAGTTGCCATTGGTATAGACGTGAAAAAAGCACTAATTATTATTTTTTTATTAATTTGTCTTCCGGTCGCGCAATGCCATCGAAGTTAGCAAAAAATTGTGAAAAAACTTAATTTTTCATAATCTTTTTAAGCACGCCAGATGGTTTTAATTGCGTTCCTATACCATGAATTAACTACTAAAAGTATGTAAAATCAATATATATGCAGTTATTATACATTTGTTTCATATCTTCCGGTCGCGCAACATAGTACAAAATGAGTAAAATTAGTAGTTTTTGCAAAATTTCAAAATTTGACTGTTTAGTACATTTCAATCATACGACTTTTAGAGATGCTATAGTTTAATTCTATTAGAATAATATATTAAAAATCCAAGCATATAAGATAAACTTTGATATTCAAGTGGAATTCGGTCGCGCAGCTTCGTCAAAAACAGCAGAATAGCCTACCTGGACAGAGAGGCGAGGCGTATGTGCCGAATTCCAGCGATGCTCTCGCAGCTGGTAGCAGCCATTATCGTTGTCTGACAATTTTGTTGTTTGACAATGTTTCCTTTCAGATAATTTAGAAATTTTCTAATAGTAAATATTTGGTATTTTTTTTTCTTTGATTATTCAATTGTTGGTGTAGCTCTTCGCTCATTTTGTTTACAAAACGACCCAGAACTCACTACGGGGAGGTGGCTGCACTTTGAGTTCCACCCACACCCTACCCAACCAACCATCTAATGTAGGGTGTGTTATTTACAATATGTAGAAATTTATTTCGCTTTCTCTCTCTTTATGTTTCCTTTCTAGTCTTTATCTATCGATAAACATCGAAATTTTGATTTGTGTGAAAAAGTTGGCATCGCTGAGAGTGAGAGTAATGTGGTTCTAATATAGCCGTCTCTGGAACTGTGTCCACACACTTTACTTGAAGCTTCGGTCACTAGGTTAACGCATCTTTCAACTGCCTGTGTATCGCATGGGAAAGCATCTATACTCATAACAGGCTTGAAGTCATTGCTCACATACTGTTTTATCTCTTCATTAGTCAACGTTCTTAACAGTGGAGGAGGAGTCAGTGTACTGGTGTTCCGTTTGATACTTTCGGTAAAGTCTTTAGCTTCAAAGTTTAGGTTTGATGGTTTAAAGATTTTGATAGAGTCACTTTCGGATATTGCTTGCTTTGCCTTCATGATACGCCTAAAGCCTTCTCTGGGATATGGTTTCTTTCATCAGTTACAGCAGTAGTGTTGAAGGAAATCTTCATCTGCCACTGCGGCTTGGTTGAAGAAGTTGAAGGCTGTGGTACAAAGTCTTCGTCACTGATATGGGAAACGTCTGAATCTGAATTATTCATCTGTACTTCAACATTTTTGCATATTTCGGAAGATGTAAGTCGTTTTCTTTCATAGTTTTTCCGTATTATTCTATTAGTTATTCGTTTGGTTTCCTTAACATACAGAGACCCTATTTTTCCAATGCCGTATTTTCTTTGCAAGTACATAAACCTTAATTTCAAAGGTGGAATTTTTTTTTCCTCTTTCACAAATGCAGTTCACACTTACAGGACATACACTACATGTATCTGGAGATTTCTTACATGAACAGTCATTATCAACAATTACACATTTACACGCCGCGATATCAAAAAGAGAGCATCCTTTATCCTTGAAATTGTCAAGTTTAAGTTTGAATGCTGATTTATCTTCGTCACGATGAAATGACTTTCTGAGTTTACTAGATGATTCGTAGTAAGAACTAATTAGCTGGAGGACTCTGTACTCCGTAACAGTTGGGATCGAGGCTTTGTCATATAAACCGATAATTTTCGTTGCCACTGTTGAGGCTACTCTTGAAAAAGATACACTCTTGTTGTTTATTGTTACAGCTATGTTGAATCTCTCTTGAAAGCAGCAGCGAAGGACATCTTCATGAGTAGGAAGCTTGTTGTGTAACAAGTCTCGTGGGTGACCAAAAATAGGGCACTCAAAATCTTTTCTAGTTATTGTACCTATACCAAATTTCTTTGGCACATCCATTGTATCAATAACTGTCGTGTAGAACTATTCAATTACAAACACTGAACGCAAAAGTACACAGAAAAATACGGACTTAAGCACAACACAATCTAGTAGTGACACGGGCTAGCGGCATGAGCAAACTGAAGGAAAAAAATTACCAAATATTTACTATTAGAAAATTTCTAAATTATCTGAAAGGAAACATTGTCAAACAACAAAATTATCAGACAACGATAATGGCTGCTACCGGCTGCGAGCGCATCGCTGGCATTCGGCACGTACGCCTTGCCTCTCTGTCCAGGTAGGCTACTCTGCTGTTTTTGACGAAGCTGCGCGACCAAATTCCACTTGAATATCAAAGTTTATCTTACATGCTTGGATTTTTAATATATTATTCTAATGGAATTAAACTATAGCATCTGTAAAAGTCGTATGATGAAAATGTACTAAACAGTCAAACTTTGAAATTTTGCAAAAACTACTAATTTTATTCATTTTGTACTATGTTGCGCGACCGGGAGATATGAAACAAATGTATAATAAGTGCATATATATTGATTTTACATACTTTTAGTAGTTAATTCATGGTATAGGAACGCAATTAAAACCATCTGGCGTGCTTTAAAAAATTATGAAAAATTAAGGTTTTTCACAATTTTTTGCTAACATCGATGGCGTTGCGCGACCGAAAGACAAATTAATAATAAAATAATAATTAATGTTTCTTCCACGTCTATACCAATGGCAACTTTTGTGCACTATAGCGATCTGAAATTAAAATATATATATATGTATGTATGAATGTATATATATATATATATATATATATATATATATAGATATATATATGTAAGTGTGGGTCGTTTTTAACTTTTTTTAAAAATCAAAATCGCCTGTGGTGGGAAAACCTGTATATTGCTATCAAATGTTTGTAAAAAATTTTTTTTAATTAAAGTAATTAAATTTACAATAATTTAATTTAAAATAATTTAATTTAATATATTTAGGACCCCGCCCGAAACTTGAAGTTTCTCCAAAAATGAAAAAAAATGCAATTTTTATTTATATTTAAATTTTTTTACGTATCAAAAATTTTTACCGCCTGTAGTCGAAATTGTTGCATAGCAAGACACTTTGTTTGAAAAAGTTTTTTTTTAATTAAAATATATTTAGGTCCCCCACCCGGCCCTTGAAGTTTCTCCAAAAATGTAAAAAAAAGCATTATTTATTTATCTTTTACCTTTTTTTACGTATGAAAAATTTTAACTGTCTTTAGAAGAAAATGTTACATAGTAAGACCCTTTGTTTGTGAAAAAAATTATTTTGATATCGTATCATATTTAAAGCCCTCGCTAGGCCGGCGAAATTTGTTTTGAAGTTCACCGATAGATGGTGTAATTAATTGTACCGCGCGGTATATTATGGAATACTTGTTTTCGGCTCCCTGATGTTAATCAGAATTTTTGAAGGACCACAGATCGTCACTATTTATAGAAGGAACCACAGATTTATACGAGGAAAATGTATATGGGGAATTTGGATGCTAAAATCACTAGTATGCTAAAATTTAGAATGGCAAGGAAAGCAATAGATGCTGAAGATTGAATAAGCAAAATCTGAAACTGAGATAAATAGCCAACCTCAACAATGTTAAAGTATTATGTATGGTAGCTCTACTTCTGAAAGTGAAGATGGATTTTTATTCTGATGAGGATTTTAAGCAAGTTGCTACATCTTCAAAAGAAGTGGGTAGCTTCAAAATGACACTTCCGTTATCGTCACTGGCAACAGCATTAGATAGATATGGAGTTTCGAGACGAAAAGTTGCATTGATAGCAAGCGTTACAGATGAAGATATTGGCTTTATTACGAAGAAGAACTCTACTATGGTGATCGATAAATGTAAAGTAGAGCGTCAAAGGAGAAAGACAGTTCGCCTTGACTTACAGAATGGTTTAGTGGAAGATAAAACAACG